>OX101808.2:33278510-33511510 GCA_944452925.2 Chrysolina oricalcia | reverse complement strand
ATTTACAATCTTTACAAATGCAAATCATAGAAACGCAACACACCAAGTTGACAAAACTTTCATAGTAGATAAGCTATGCCGATCCTACCACCAGCATAGGGAAAACAGTGTGTTAGAGAGAGAGCGAATCCGAGCGTGTGTGTGTGAGAGAGAAAGAGCGTGTGTGACGTAGTTGAGGACTTCTCAGTCGAGAGCGTCAAATTTCAATTTGTCATCCGCCATCTTGCATCGTACCACGGAACACCTCCTACCACGGAACACCATCATGTCACTCTTGCATGGGCGCGCGAATTCAAATTTCATCGCGTGTGTGACGAGAGCGTATTTTGATGAATAAAAAAAGATCTCGGCCGTGGGGATCGATCTGACTACCTCCAGATGATGGAGCGGACATTGAACACACTCGGCTACGGACCTCGTTGTAAATGTAGATGAAAATGTTGGCTATACGACTGACGTGCCATGATTTTGTTGTTGGTTTGTCAACGTCCTGTATACAGCCAGACATTAAAAATTATACACACACACAGTGTAGTTGAAGGTGTAGGAGAAAAATACATCAGTGAGGATATGGTTCATTTGCGGTGTGTCGCAGTGTCATAGGGGGATGCCTACATGGGGGAGTGCAAAATGGGGTAATGCAAAATGGGACATTTGTAAACATGTAGTGGTGGGGTTGTAGGATGTGTTTGTAACTGCCAGAATCTGAAATAATTAGTGACACTATGACATTTGACGAGTATAGACGTAAGCTTGAAGAATTTTGTGAACGTGTGCAAGAATTGAAAAAAGTCATTGAAATTTACGAGGATATAATAGAAAAATATAAAAATATTCCGAGTTTTATTCATCACACTTTTTAAATGCTTGAATACGAACATTCATTCAGAGTTAGTTATGATAAACACGTTGATTAGTGACGTTGACCTCAGGGGTCACGATCGCTTGATATCCATCTCAAAATACAGCGTTTGAGAGGAAAAAAAAAACATGGTGACTGTCAATGAGTTATACTAGGTGTACCAACAAAACATTTAAGAAAAAAACATTGTCAAATTGCTAAGGAACGTATACAGGGTCTCAAATAACATCATTGTTTAACGGGAGTCAAGCGTTTAAACGTGCGATTCCAATAAGGGTACAGCATGTCCCAAAATACATCAATTAAGAAAAAAACATGACGTTTCAATGTGTGATCTCAATAGGGAACGTATACAGGGTATCTCAAAATACAACATTTGAGAAAAAACATGGCTGCTACTTGTGTCAAATGTCGGGCGGAAAATGTGACAGAGAAGAACGCTTCATTGGGGATATGGAGATTTGAAAAAAACTGCTTGCCCATGCAGAGATTGAATTACATCTGACATGTATTTGTGTAATAAGAGGATGTTTAGACTGTTCATTTAAAACATGGCGGCGTCTGATCGCTCATCATAGTTGTATAGGAACGTCTCACAAATTTTTCCTAGAAAAATATAATAATATTCCGAGTTTTATTCATCACACTTTTAAAATGCTTGAATACGAACATTCATTCAAAGTTAATTATGATAAACACGTTGATTAGTGACGTTGACCTCAGGGGTCACGATCGCCTGATATCCATCTCAAAATACAGCGTTTGAGAGGAAAAAAACATGGTGACTGTCAATGAGTTATACTAGGTGTACCAACAAAACATTTAAGAAAATAACATTGTCAAATTGCTAAGGAACGTATACAGGGTGTCTCAAATAACATCATTGTAGAAAAATATGGTGGTTTAACGGGGGTCAAGCGTTTAAACGTGCGATTCCAATAAGGGTACAGCATGTCCCAAAATACATCAATTAAGAAAAAAAAACATGACGTTTCAATGTGTGATCTCAATAGGGAACGTATACAGGGTATCTCAAAATACAACATTTGAGAAAAAAACATGGCTGCTACTTGTGTCAAATGTCGGGCGGAAAATGTGACAGAGAAGAACGCTTCATTGGGGATATGGAGATTTGAAAAAAACTGCTTGCCCATGAAGAGATTGAATTACATCTGACATCTATTTGTGTAATAAGAGGATGTTTAGACTGTTCATTTAAAACATGGCGGCGTCTGATCGCTCATCATAGTTGTATAGGGACGTCTCACAAATTTTTCCATTTGGGTGAAAAAATATATATATACAGGGCGATCCAAAATCCGCAGACTTAAATGTTAAATGGGAAAATGAGTCAAAGAAAAAACTTACCATTGGAGGAGTTATTGAGGAAAATATATAAAGGGCGTTTTGATTCAAACATCATAGCTGTTGGAAGAAAGATGGCAGCTTCTGTCATTTGTGTCATCATAAATAGAAAAAAGATGAATACTGCACCATACCAAACCATACTGCGCTAAGCGTAACGTCACATACTGCACCATACATAGCCATACTGCGTTAATCATAAGCGTCACATACTTCACCATACCAAACCATACTGCGCTAAGCGTAACGTCGCATACTGCGCCATACACATAGCCATACTGCGTTAAGCATAAACGTCACATACTGCACCATACTGTGCTAAGCATAACGTCACATTTCTATCTGTCACGTTACCTGTCAACGGTTTTGAAAAACGTTGTTACCACCTGTCAATGGTTTTGAAAACGTTGTTACCGCCTGTCAACGGTTTTGGAAAATGATTCAACGGTATCACTAAGAACTAATGTTTCGCCATAAAGTGAGGTTAGATGGATCAATCAAATAAAAGAAAGGTATAGGTGTGGGATTTGAACCCACGGTCCCTTTCGACAATCGTAACTTAAGTACAACGCCTTAAACCGCTCGGCCAACCTAACCCATATGTATACGGTGTGTCCCACTTATCATGCTCACCATGGGTATCTTTTTAATGGTGAGAGATATAAGGTAGTTTAAATGACACCAAATGTGGAGTTCATCAAGGCCAACTATAATGTGGAAAAATATTTTGATAAAATCTATTCGTTTTTGTTTTATACGCAAAAACAGATTTTGATCATTTTTATGTCTCGTCCGTAACTTCTTTATTTATGAAAATATTTGAATAGGAATTTCACATTCTCATGGCAGTTATTTAATGAGATTTTGAAAAAATATGAAATTCACACCAACTCTTCTAGAATTTGAGATATCAGCACCAATTTTTATTTTTCAAATGTAGGTCATATAGCTCACTATGACTTAGTTATAAATAACTTTTTTTTCTCTTACAGATTATGTCACAGTAATAGCTTTTTGTTGATAACACGGGAGTTATCGCCATTTATACAAAAACAAGAACTATGTTGAAGTCGCCATCTTGAATTTATAAATTTCAACAGAAAAATCATGATCTCCGACCTCACAAACCCCCACATACCAATTTTGAATGTAATTGGACCATAATCACAAATCTCGTCCGCCATATCGGAGAAGCCGCCATTTTTTATTTTTTAATTCAATAAAAATTTCATAGCCCATTATCACCGGAATTATGAACATCAGCCAAATTTCAAGTTATTAGGACCGCCAGAAGTTGGTCAAAATTCACGTGCAAGAGAAATAAAAATTATCAAAATCTGTTATTTGTGTATGAAACAAATACGAATAGATTTTATCAAAATATTTTTCCACATTATAGTTGGCCTTGATAAACTCCACATTTGGTGTCATTTAACCAACCTCGTATCTCTTACCATTAAAAAGATACCCATGGTGAGCATGGTAAGTGGGACACACTGTATATAATGAAATGTTGCAACTTATAATGAAATGTTGGATTAGGTGGTTTCTGCCATGAAGTCTACGTAATAATATGACAGCTGCATGTATATTTCAGATCGGTTTGTGTCATGAAGTTGGAGCATGCTAAGTCAATCCTGATGTCTGGTTGGAAGTGAGTATATGACAGCAGTATGTATATTTCTGATCGGTTTGTGTCATGAAATGTGTACGTTTGAAGTGAGATTGGCATTTGGGTGTTGCCAGTTGTAAAATTAAGTCTAGAGTTGGGGGAGAAAGAGAGTGAGAGTGTTGCCACATGCTGAACTTTATCTTGGACTTGAGGAAATTGAGACGGAATTTCGTGGAAGACATAGACGAAGTCCATACGATTTAAAGTGCCAACATCAGGTGAGTGAGTGGGGGGCAAGGTAACATTATTTTTGAAAAGCGTACAAGTGCAGCGTTTTCGACGTAACCGTGTCATCGAGAAGGAATACATCAGCACCATTTATTGTCGAGGTGACCAACATATGAATTACCTACGTTTTAGATCTTTATGAATTATCGAAAAATAAGCACTTCTGGTTTGTAAAAAAAAATGAGAAAATAAAGTAATGCCTAATTCGGAAAGTCCGCAGCAGGCAGAGTTCAAATATGAAATGAAATGACCACTTTCGGTGGGCTGATTTCAATAATTTTGGCATCAATAGATTCGTTTTGATGTCAAGAAAGATATTTGAGCAATTTCCGAAGCCCAAAGGACAAAGGAGGCTAACTTCGTCATTGTTGAAGGTACAATTTCATTGGAGATATTATTGAAGAAAAGAAGCGACCTGTATTTGTCTAATGGTAAATACATGTCCTTACTTGAAGTTTACATCATTTTATTTTGGTCATGGCAAGTTGAAGCAACGCGGTTGAAACATATTTGATAAGTGACTTATCAGTGTGTTGACAAATTGTAAGACAGGTCAGATAGGTAAACAGAGAACTAGAGAAAAAATTTGTTCTTTGATAACCTTTAGGTAACAATTCCACCTGAACAAAACACGCTGTTTATACCAGGCTTTTTTGTGGTGACAACCTCCGTTGTAGAGAGGAATAATTACAGACGTCAAAGTCGGTACAATCCCCTCGTGAGGGTACCTGACGTGTTTTCGTCCATTTTTCGACCATTTTTCCTCAATAGTTGATGTGCTGTGATTGAATTCCACGGTCACAGATACGTGTGTTCGTGGTTTGTTATGTGAATGGGAATATTACGAACAGATTTTAATAGAATTTTCACATTCAAGATAGCTCAAAATAGGTGTTTTTTCACGTTACAAAAAGAAGGTGAATTGAAAAGCGTCAAAACACCCAAAAAATGCAGTCAAAATATAAGTTTTACACGCTTCAAAAAAGTTAAAAAATATAAACATCAATTCACCCAAAAATGCTTACAAAAATAGTCGTTTTCATATGATGAAAATCAAGACATGCAAAATACATGTTTTACATGTATTTCTTATGTAGATTTGACATTTCAAAATTGTTCAAAATTGACATTTTTCACGTACCAAAAGAAGGTAAATTTGAAAGCGTTGAAACACGCAAAAATTCGACCAAAATATACATTTTTACAAGCTCCAAAAAAGGTAGAAAATATAAACGTCAATTCATTTAAATAATATGAACAAAATATACGTTTATTGGGTTAAAAAAAAAGATTGGAATTTAAAAGCGCAATTAACGCAAAAAGTAAATGTGTGAGTGAGCATTTATTATCCTATTTAGAAGTTGGTGTTCATTGAAATAAGTTTTTTTTGAAGAACAGGGGGAGAAGTATGTTGCTGGTTAGTATAACCTATGTGGTAAATGGGTTGCTGAAACTGCTTCGTTCAAAGAATAACAACGTAAAATGTTACTTATATTAAGAATCCATAGGCATCGTGTACGCTAACGGTTTGAGGGATTATCTGTTGTATTGTAAAATCAAATTATTGTATGATTTATGTAGCTAAGTGGAATTATGGAAAATATTCAGACATTTTCTACTTTGCATATAAGTATAATTATTTCCTTGGTTGGCTCATTCTATTGCATACTAGCGTTAAGAATGGACAAAATATTGCTTCTTATAATGACACTAACTGTCACTGCAGCAGTAACAACAATAGTTGACAATTCATCAAGTATTATGCAAAAGTACCTTGAAATGTATGGATATGTTGGTAATAATTCACAGACAGAGTTTTCAACAGCTCTCAGTGATTTTCAAGAACGTTATAATTTACCTGTAGATGGGAGTTTGAATAATGAAACGAAGAATTTGATTGCGAGACCTAGATGTCAGCAAGCTGAAAATGAATATAGAGTGCACACTAAATGGAATAAAACTCATTTGAGTTGGTATTTGTCTCGCTATCCACTTAACAATTATACGGCTTATGATGAATACCTCCGTGTGTTCAAAAAAGCATTCGAAATGTGGGAGAATGCATCAACTTTGGAATTTGAAATGATGGAAACACCTAAATCAGATATTACTATATCATTTGTAAAACTGGAGCATCAATTCCGTAGTTCTTGTATGGGTACCGCTTATTGTGGTTTTCCTCTTGATGGACCTGGTAATATTCTTGCTCATGCTTACTTTCCTCAAGCACCTGACAATTGTAGAGAAATTCATTTTGATAGCGAAGAAAACTGGTATACAGGAGATGGTAAAATGCCCTATGGATATACAAATTTACTAATGACTGCTGTTCATGAAATTGGTCATTCTTTAGGATTAGCTCATTGTGATACAGAGAAAGCCATTATGTTTCCATGGTATCAGCAACAATTTCGTCCTATACATCATGATGACATAACTGGACTTGAGGTGCTGTATGGTCGAAAGAATCGATTCGTTCCTATACCTAAGTATACACCTCCATCTACAACTACTACCCGGATAACTGCCACATTCCGCAAAACACATCCATCTACAACTACTACCCGAATAACTGCCACGTTCCGCAAAACACCTCCATCTACAACTACTACCCGGACAACCACCACAACAAACAAAATTTCTCCTGCAACCCGGATAACTACCACGACCCTCAAAACTTCTCCTGCAGTTCATACTACAGGTAAACACTACCTTCATCATTTACCTGAAGTTAGTAGAAATTTATGTGAAGTTACATCTCCACCACATTCAATGTTTTTGGCGTACTCCCCAGGCTTTCCAAGCTTTCGATTATATATTATTGTTAAGGATTTATTTTGGAAAGTAGATATTAAGGATAAAAAAAAGAAAATTACTGAACCTGAAAAACTCAAGGATTATCTACCCAATGAACTGGTTACCAATGGTATAGATCACATTTTCCAAACTGGTACTGGTAATTTATTGGTTGCCAGCAAAAATAGATTTTATTCAAGTGCATTCCCCAGCTTACAAATCGATAGAGATATCGAAATTCCTTCTCTACCTCCAAATGCTAAAATAAATGCCCTCTTTCAAACGTATGCAGGGAAATCTATAACGTATTCTATAACAATGCATCCTTTATTGAATTCAATGGGATGGATTTCACTGCAAAAGCAATAATCACTAGAGGTCGCATTGAAGATGCATTTCCAGACATCCCTAATAATATCACTGCAGCATTTCGCTATATGGATGGTAACATATATTTTTTTAAAGAAAATACTTACTTCAAGTACAATGAGTTCCAGAGAAGACTTATTGAAGTAGGAGACTTCAGTTGGAATATGTTCGATATTCCATGTCCGAGTAGTAAACTTTTGGATGACTTAAAAGATATGCTGTCGAAACTGATTTCTTTTTATGAATGAATTTAGTATTGAATATTTATGAAAAATAAAAATGGAACATGAAAAATGTCGTTTTCTTAATCTTTTTTTAGGCGAATAATATAATTGTATAGAATATATATGAATTCAGTAAAGTTGATTTCATTCCGCTCAGAAAAAAAGTATTGATATAGACATGAAGCTAAATGCAATAACACTATCATCAACAAAAATTTGTTATTTCAATAAAAAGTCGTTACTACTACAATCATTTCGATCCTTCAAATCGAAAAGAATATGATTGAAACGATCTTGACTTCAATGTGATCTGTGCTGGTGTGCAGATTGCAGTTCAATATCTGAAAAAACTTCATGTCTTTGATTCATGCTATTTTTTTTTCGTCGATGAGTATATTTAAATGCTGTGATAAAAGCTCTCAAACACCCCTTTGCAGATTATTATATTGAATTCATTGATATCCTAATATTTCAACCAATCATGATGGCAGTATGGCTTCAGGTTATGAACGTTTAATGATGCTTTCCGACAATCAGACGGCAGCTTATCACAAAGAAAATAGTCATAATGTTAAAAGTATTGGAAGCTCCGACCAGAACCCCCTGTTTTGAAAAACGTGGTTACCACCATTCCACGGTTTTGAAAAAACGTGGTTACTAAGCCTTAATGTTTCGTGATAAAGTGAAGTTAGATAAATCAAAAAAAAGATGTTGTTAGTTAGGTGTGGGATTTGAACCCACGCTCCCTTTCAGGAATCGTAACTCAAGTACAATACCTTAGACCGCTCGGCCAACCTAACTTATAAGTCTATATAATGAAATGTTGGTATTTTTGGACTAGGTAATACAATGAAACATTACGTTTGTAGAATGGGATCGTCAGAACCGTGCTAATTGTATGGGTAGTGGAAATTGTCTATCTTTTGATGGTCCTGGCGATGATCAGCGAAATTTCAACAATTGGGTCTACCACACCTGTTGTGAACTTGGAGGATTATGATTATACGTCATGGATGGTTCCCACATTCAGCAACAATGATGACATCTTACCTTGTATGCATCACATTCGTCGCAACCGCACCAACTACAATTGCAGCCTCCGAATCGTAGATATTCTTTACAAATGGCTATGTGATATATTATCAAAATAAAAATGCCTAATTAATTTTTTATTCAAAATGTTTTATTTTTAACTAGTCTGCCTTTGTACGTTTGACAAACTTAAAGCGGTAAATGCTACTCTTGAATTTTGTTCCGAAGACTCATCGGAGTGGTGCATTTTAATGAAAATTTTCAGCACCTTTCAACTATCCGTATTGTTTTTTCATCCACCTTTCTTCTCCAAGGAATTTCTTGATATTGTTGTATGATGTGATACCACATTTCCTTCAACGAGTTATTTCCGTTTTGCTCATATTCATAACAAGTCTTTTTTTTGATATGACGATTCTGGAACTATTCTGTTATCAACTTCGAGTATATTTCATCTAAACTCCTAATTTTCTCAGATATTTATTTGTGTTAATCCTTTAATACCAAATTGTTGCATTGTTCTTTTGACTTGAAATCTGAAATCCTCATTGATATTTTGATATTATGTTTTTGTTCTAGCAATTCACATGTTCGTTTTTGTAACGGTGATGCGATAATTTATCCTAGTTTTCCAACAGCTGAAAAGTGAATACGTCTCCAGAATAAGTCGACTCGGCGCACCCTGACAAATAATAATAATTACAAGCATTCTCTACCCGCACAGGCTATGTTTTCGAGTATTTTTGAGGGAATATTATCATAACTCCAATTCGCTGTATATCTTCGTTTTTCCGATAGAAGGAATCACCTCTTCAGTTATTCGATCAGTGGACTTTTTGGCAATAGATAATTTTGAAGAGAACACCAATTCTGAACTCCTTCTTCGATGATTACTACTGTATTTTTTTTGTCATTTCGAAGGAAAATGTGTATCTACACGGGGCATGCGTAGTAGTGTTTTCAGCCAAAATATTTTTTTATCAAAAATTATCTGGAACTATTTATTTGAGTGAGTTTGGGCAATGGTGCTTTGGCTATGAGCAATTTCAACAAAAATGATCTGAATATATTATTCATTTTGAATCGACACATAGTTCAGTCGGAAATATTCTGAATCGTCTCGATATTACCTCAAGTCTTTCGGCTCATTTCCACTCACAAGCAATACCATACGATTCACTTGAAAATATTTATAATTTGAAGTAATTCCTTTCGTTGGTGATGTATTTCTCCCAGACTTTTTTAGTAACAAACTGCACGAGCCTTTCGTTTGATGGAAACAAATCTGATGAATCTCCTAATCTTGTGTCAGCGAAATCTCGCTCACGAACCTGCTCACTTAATTGAAACATAACACAACACCTGAATTGAATTGAGTTGAATTGAAAACCAATCTGATGAATCTTTCCACCCGCACGTTAAATTTGGTGTCTGATTGGTTTCGTCTATGTAATGGTTCCTTGAGGAATTCTCAAATGACAACAAAACCGTTCAGAGGAATTCCACAAGAACTTAAATTGAATTCATAGAAAAATGCTCAAGATGTCATTGGAAATAATGTGAATAAAGAATGAGAACGGAATTGATGTATTTTGTAGAGGGTTGATTTTTGGTCCCCAAACACCATTTTCATATGGGAACGAGGATTATATACTCGTAACACGTTCGAAAAAACCCGAAGCTATCTAATTTACAAACTGGAATTATGAACGAGTTAAGCCGTCCCTGCAAAAAACTGGTGGATATTAAACGACTTTGATGGGTGTCTTTCTAACAAACTTGCTTACTGAAATTTCTCTCGTCAATTGAAACGAAATCTAATGAATATCAAATTTGGTGACTCAATTGTTTTGTATATGGTATTGTTTCTTGAGAAATACTGTGACTAACGAAATGCCCATAAAACTGTTTCTTGATTGCATCTGTTTTCCCATCGTCTCATACCTTTTAGTTCACCTCAATTTTTCATTTTGAATCTCATTTTATTTTTCACGTATCCTTTTCGTTTCGTTGGGATTCGTTTATCCAACACGTCAAGTCGGACACATAGTTTATGAGTTGTTCTTCTCTATATTTCGTAATATTATTATTATTATTTTCACGACGTTTCGTTCAATGCGTTAATCTTTATACCTGTCGAACGCGTAATTAATGCGCTGTCTCTTTTTCTCATTATCACAATTATTTTTATGATTTCATTCATTTTCGCTTCCTTTCATTTCATATCATTTAGTTTCTTCCAACACTAACCCGCAACACACTTTTCCCCCTCTTCTTCAAAAAAAAAAAAAAAAAATCGTAAACACTCGAACTAATTTCAATGAAGACCAACTACTAAATAGGATAATGAACACCTACTCACAAATCTACTTTTCAGTAGTAATACCACAAGTGATTAAATTTTTGCGATGAGTCTGTCGATTCATTTCTGAACGAAAATGAATAGCTTCGAGAAAACACCGCAGGACGCAGGACGAGTAGTGTTTTCTCGATACAATTCACTTGAGTTCAGAAATAAAAGACAGACTTATGAGATAAATTCAATCACGAGTGGAATTTTATTAGACGATTTCACGAAGCATTAAAAGTATTATTATAAACATGAACAATCAATTCATCATAACCATAATCAATCAACTATAATCACAAAAAATATATCATAACTAAGTATCAATTATTTATTATATAGTTACGATAAGACTCATTTTGATGTTTTCGCCTACAATTATAATCTGTCAAAATGTCAAACTTTTCTCTGTCATCTATGGTTGCATCATTGAAAACACCAACGCTGACAGACCAATCAGAATTGAGAGACAGCTGGTGTTTTCGCTACAACACAGTATTCATCTTTCAGGGAACTCCTATTTGTAGTAGGTACACATAAAATATTGGACTAACTTGTGAATTTTCAGTAGTAATATCCCGACAAAATGCTGAATTTTCAAAAAATAATTTCACCTTGCTGTCACGAAAACTGTGTTGCTTAGAAACACCACGAGAGCTTGCTCGAGTGGTGTTTTGTACAGCAACACAGTTTGAGCGACTGGCAAGGTGAAAGTATTTTGAAAATTCTGCATTTTGAAGGGATATTACTACTGAAAATTCACAAGTTAGTCAAATATTTTATGTGTACCTACTACAAATAGGAGTTCCCTGAAAGATGAATACTGTGTTGTAGCGATAATACAAGTTGTCTTTGATTTGTGATTGGTCAGATTACGTGAATATTTTGAGAAGAGTGGAATAGTCGTTGAAATAACTTCGAGGTTTTACAACTTTCTTCGATTTTTTGAACTTGTAGAAGTAATTCCTTTTGTCGGTGATGTATTTCTCACAAACTATCATACTAACACACGCACGAGCCTTGTTTTACTGAAACCGATTCTATTAATCTTCCCACTGTATGTCAAAGTTGATATCCTCGTCAGTGAAATCTGACTCACGAACCTGCTTACTGAATTGAAACATTGTCAATTGAAATGAATTGAATTGAAACCGATCTGATGAATATTCACATTTGATGTCTGATTACTTTTATACTTTTATCTATGTAATTAATTGTTACTTGACAGATACTAGAATCATGAAATTTTTACAAACCTGAAGTGCATATTTTTCGATGATTCGCAAAGATCCAAAACGTAGGTAATTCATGTATTGGTAAATGGTACATGGTAAATGGCGCTGATGCATTCCTTCCCGATGACGATGGCGGTCATTTTCTTTTTTTATTGATTATTCCTTAAAAACACTCTGTATACCCATTTCACAGAATGATGGTTGACAAACTCTTTTGTTTTTTTACCGTTTTGTTCACCTCAATTTATCGTTTCACACCTCGTTGTCATTCATTTTTTTACGTTTTCTATTTCGCAATGATTCCTTTCATACAACACGTCAAGTCGAATGTATAGTTTATGTGTTTTTCTCTATATTTCCTAATATTATTATTATTTTCATGACGTTTCATGCAATGCGTCAACCTTTATACCTGCCGATCGCGTACTTTATACTATGTCTCCATTTTTCATTATCATTATTATTTTCATGCTTTCATCGATTTATTTCGTTTTGTTCCATCCAACGTATCGAGCTTGATACCTGTTGGACGCCTAGTGTATGCGACGTCCTCTTCAATTTTTTTTATTATTGTCATTATTTTCATGGCATTTTGTATCCTTTCATCCAAAGCGTCAAATTTGATATCTCTCGGCTCTCATACGTAAACTTTAATGCGCTGGCCTCTATATTTGATACACAGATTAATTACACAGATTTTAGTTAGGCTTTTGACCGGGTTTCACATGACGAATTTCTAAGAAAGCTACCATACTTTGGCTTCTCACCTGATATTCAACACCTTTTAAAATCTTACTTATCAAATAGAAATTCATTTGTCGAATATGAGGGAAGTCAAATCATTGACATTTATTGCTACTTCAGGTATTCCTCAGGGTTCTAACTTAGGACCTCTTCTGTTTCCTCTGTTTATTAATGACATAACACACTGCATAAATTCACATAAATCATTATATGCTGACGAAAATTGTCAGGAAAGTAGATAATTTATCAGACTGTAACTTACTACAGGTTGGTTGATTGGTGTGAGAAAAACAAACTAGGATTAAATATAAATAAATGCAAAATTATGTCACTTACTCGGAAACAAATTCCAGTTAAATTTAATTGTCAAATCTACAACTCGAACTTAACTCGTGTTTACGAATTTAAAGACCTTGGCTTTTCATTCTTTCGCAATACCTATACCTACTTATGAAATCATGTTCGCAATAGACATTTTGTACACCTGTAATTGGGTTTTCGAACCTGCTAAATGTATTCAATAAATAAATGATAATTTTCCTAATTTAGTTGATTCATCCCGATTCATTTCGTAAGCGTCGAGCTTGACACCTGATGCTACATGCATACTTCATGAGCTGTCCTCTATATTTCTTACTATTACTATGTTAACAAGTTCTTCTTTTGTTTTCAAATGCATCATCAACCATGTCACTGTCATCATTATTATGAGCTTTATTGATCAAGAAGCTAATCGAAGATGTAAGGGAATTAATATTTTGTTTGGTGAATACATCTGTTAATTTCATTTCAATGTCTAATGTGGTAATAACTAAGAAAGTAGTTGTTTTCTGCACTTTTGTCGTATATTGAAAAAGCATAATATTTTATCTTTGATCTTATACCAACCTCCATTCTTCAACACCATTTCTGGATGAGAACTTCAATGGAAGATGATTATGATAGAAATTCGTCTCTTTAAAGTATCAACATATTGTTGTATCTCTAATAATAACAAAGTTACTGTTTAGGAATAATTCAATAACTGAAACTGCTTGATTATATTTCTTAACATCTTTACGAATCGATTGATACCGATTTCATCAAAATCTGGCATTCGCAAGTGTAGATCAATAGTATTTATATTATTGCAAAATCGGTCTCTAGAACTACTCTGAAGTGAACCTTTTTTATCCGGAGTCATGTTATGTATATGATAATGTTTTCTGGTCCTTTTGACATATTTTTACTCAACCATTTCACACTTTGTTATATATGCAATTTTCTGATATTTATTACTTGGAGTTGAGTAAATTTTCCTCAATTATTGACACTCATTATACTGAATTTGCTGAATTCGTATGCTTACTATGAAAACATCCACCAAAATTGCTAGATTTTGATTTATTGCATATTTAATGGAACTCGCTTATTTATCACTTCTGAAACCAACAGTTAGTACATAATTTTTATGTATTCAATCAGTCAATCGCCATACATTTTGGTATTCATTGATGGGTAATTTTGTTGACTCATTTCACTAAATGACATTTGACAATATCGAAACTTCGAGAATGTTCTGCATTGAATGAATAAAACGATCGAATCTCCTGCAAAAACGCGTGAAACGCACGCACAGACGCTTGAAATTTTAACTCAGACGCTTGAAAAGCATCACAAAAACGTTTGAGATGCGTGCAATACACCCGAAACGTCTGCACAATTGCTGGGATTGCACGTATAAACGGTCTAAATGTTCGTATTGTACCTTCAATAATAACAAACTTAGCCTCCTATAACCGTTGGGTTTTGGAAAATGCTTGAATATGTTCCCTGACATCTAGATGAATCCATTGATGCTAAAATAATCGGTTGATCTATCATTCGTAAAGATATAAAATATTCATATATTGGTCACCTCGACAATAGATGGCGCTGATGTATTCCTTCTTGATGACGGTGGCAGTAATGTTTTTTTATTGATTATACATTCAAACCTTCTGTATACTGAATGCCCTTTATATTTTTTGGTAACGCACTGTATACGTTCCCCATTGGAATCACACGTTGAAACACTACGACTCCCGTTGAATCGTCATGTTTTTTTCTTTTCAATGATGTTATTTGAGACACCCTGTATACGATCCCCAGTGATTTAGCAATGTTTTTTTCTTAAATGTTATGTTGGTACACCTGGTATAACTCATTGACAGTTTTTTTCTCTTAAACGCTATATTTTGAGATGTCCTGTATATACGTTGACATTTTTGACAAATAACCCCTATGTTTTTTTTTCTGTTAAATGATATGTTGGTACACCCCGTATACCAAATTTGACAACCGCCAAGTTTTTTTCCATTAAACGTTGTATTTTGAGACACCCTGTTTAAACGTTGACATTTGACAAACTGCATCCATGTTTTTTTTTTACTTAAATAATTTGTTGGTACACCTGGTATACCAAATTTGACAACCGCCACGTTTTCTTCTCTTAAACGTTGTACTTTGAGATACTCTGTATACGTTTCTCATTGAGGAATCGCACGTTGAAGCGCAACGACCCCCGTTACCCCACAATTTCTTCCATTTTTCCAAACTTCATTATTATTATCTCACTTTCATACTCCATCTAAAATTATCAACCCCCGAAAAAGAAAAAAATCAATTGAAATGTTTTTTTGATTGTTGTTGTTAGTGTCTGCAGTAGTCAACTTTAGATTTCATTGAAAATTCATATAACAAATGAGATGGAGGGAATGACACAAATATCTTACAGCCCCACCAGTTCATGTTTACAAATGCCCCATCTTGCAATCCCCCATGTAGAACGAACGCACACAAGAACGCACGCACGAATACACGAACGCACGCACGCATGCACGCACGCACGCACGAACGCATGCACGCACGCACGAACGCACGCACGCACGCACGAATGCACGCACCAACGCACGCACGCATACACGCACGAACGCACGCATGAACGCACGCTCGCACGGACGCCCGCAAGCAGGTTTTTATTTCCACGAACGCACGCACGAATACACAAACGCACGCACGCACGCACACACGCACCCACGCACGCACGCACGCACGCACGCAGGCACTCACACACACACACACACGCACGCACGCACGTAAACACGCACACACACACGTAAGCACGCACGCACGCACACACGTACGCACCCACGCACGCACATACACACGCACACACGCATACACGCACGCACGCACACGTACGCACGCACGCATGCACGCACGCACACACGTACGAACGCATGCACGCACGCATGCATACACGCACGCATGCACGCACGCATGCATACACGCACGCACGCACGCACGCATACACGCACGCACGCACGCACACACGCACGTACGCACGCACGCACACACACACGTACGCACTCACGAACGCACGCAGCACGCACGCACGCGAACACGCACGCACGCACGCACGCATACACGCACGAACGCACGCATGAACGCACGATCGCACGGACGCCCGCAAGCAGGTTTTTATTTCCTTTATTGGGTGATATGCTTCCAACAAGTTCAGTTATAGTATTCGCGTGCGAAAAAATAAATAACTTCATCAATAAACACAAACATAGATATGAAATTTATGAAGTGATTCTGAAAGAATGGGAACAGCGTAAGAAGCGCCTAGAGTCAATACAAAATACAGAAACCAATAATTCACATTACAAAAGTTGCTGTTGGTCATATCCTGATGTAACAGAAGGTCCTGACACTTGTGAATGCTGGTTCATAGGTCGGTACGTGGAAGAAGCCAAAAAGTTGTGAACGTCTGAGGCATTTGCTCCAAGTATTGCCAAACATAATGTTCCAAATTGGAATTTGAAATGTTATGAAAGCATGTCAAATAGTCCTGTTCATCCTCAGAAAAATAAAAATACTTTGAATTAAAATGCTCATTTTATTGTTTATCGTTCAATACACAAAACAGTCACATGACAGTTGACTGATGACACTGCGACACACCGCAAATGAGACATTGTTACAAACACATCCTACAACCCCACCACTACATGTTTACAAATGGCCCATTTTGCATTACCCCATTTTGCACTCCCCCATGTAGGCATCCCCCAATGACAATGCGACACACCGCAAATGAACCATATCCTCACTGATGTATTTTTCTCCTACACCTTCAACTACACTGTGTGTGTGTGTGTATATTTTTTTTATGTCTGCTGTATACAGGACGTTGACAAACCAACAACAAAATCATGGCACGTCAGTCGTATAGCCAACATTTTCATCTACATTTACAACGAGGTCCGTAGCCGAGTGTGTTCAATGTCCGCTCCATCATCTGGAGGTAGTCAGATCGATCCCCACGGCCGAGATCTTTTTTTATTCATCAAAATACGCTCTCGTCACACACGCGATGAAATTTGAATTCGCGCGCCCATGCAAGAGTGACATGATGGTGTTCCGTGGTAGGTGTTCCGTGGTACGATGCAAGATGGCGGATGACAAATTGAAATTTGACGCTCTCGACTGAGAAGTCCTCAACTACGTCACACACGCTCTTTCTCTCTCACACACACACGCTCGGATTCGCTCTCTCTCTAACACACTGTTTTCCCTATGCTGGTGGTAGGATCGGCATAGCTTATCTACTACTAAATAATACTTCTCTTTTCCATACATGTTATCTTTAATGTTATCAATACATCCAATACAATTTCACAGCATCCATCGGTCTTTCTGTGTCGTTACTATAGAAACGGTTTGTTGGCACGCCGCGTGTTTGACTGTTTGACTGTGTTTGCTCGTAGTTGCTTCAATTTCATGTTATTTTCAAGAAGATGGATGTTGATTATTGTGGAATATTCAAATAAAATGCTATGATTCCACTCAATAAGTTTATTTCCAATTTGAAGAAATGAATACTGACTATGGCAAACAATGTTTCAATTTGAGTTCAACATGGAACCCCCACTCGCAACTGCGACACACAAAAAAGGGTTCTTAGAAATGATAACAGTGGCGTACTCAAAAACATAATTTGGACACCGAAATAGACTAATATTAAATAATAACAAAATATACCACAATTATGATGATAGTGGTAGTGATACCCCATATCAGATATATCTGAGAAAGCAAATGCGATAGTATCTAATATGTTACCGGCCAAATCCAAGTTAATATATGAGAAAACGTATTACCAATTTCGTGAATGGTGCGACAAGAAACATGTCAAAAAGGTTTCTGAAAATGTGCTTATTTGCTATTTTGAGGAAAAGTAAAGAATTATAAAACCTCCTACGTTATGGAGTGTCTTCTCAATATTGTTAAGGAAAATATTGATATAAGGAAGTTTTCTAAATTGGTCCTGCTCATTAAGAACAAAAGCGTCGGATACCGAGGAAAGAAATCTGAAGTTTTATCAAGGGGTGATATCAATAAATTTATTCAAGATGCTGATAACGAAACAAAGGACCCAGCAAAATCCTTATGGAAAATGGCTCTCGGTTATATTCGCTGAAACTTTGTAGAGAGATAGTATTCGGTATGCTGATCAAAAGTCTCAACCTTCCATTTTCAACCTCAGACCCCGTATAGCCCCCGAAAGCCCCTAATGTATACTTTCCGGTGTGTTAATGCATAAGTTTAATTTCATCTTCAAATCGTTTCTTTTCACTGCCCACCCCTTTCTCCAACCTAATCCTACATTTAACCCTCACCACACCTCGCCCCCACCCCTGCTCCCCTACCCAACCCTTCATTAAAGCACAATACTTACTTTCAAGGTTAAAGTTTCATTAATTGTTTTATTTCAATCTTTTAAAGCTTCTCTTATACATATGGATATATACATTAAACCACACCCCTCCCTCACCCCTGCACCCCCACCCTTCATTGATGCACCATTAATAATATATGCTCTTATTGACTGTTACTGTAGCTATAACATTACAATTGGGTAGTTACCCATAGTGTATAATTATTTAACGCAGGCAGTCAAATGGCAGAGTTAACGCTTACTCGAATACCTGGGTAGTCGGAGTAAGTATTCTCTTCCACTCAAGCAATGTACAGGGTGTTCCAAATTAAGTCGGCATCATTGCCAACTCCGTTATTATTGATGTTACGAATTCGGTTAAATGGGCAAATGTGTTAATGGCTTTCTCGATGCCAAAAACAAAACAAAAATTAATAGTCGCGTTTTGAAAATATTTCATGAAATGATATTTTTTTAAATGGAACACCCTATATTTTTTGCATCTTAAGATTCTTCCTAAAAAGCTGATTTCATCGATCTATCACAGTTGGGGTCTAGCTGAAATGATTACAGAGATATAGGGTGTGAAAAATTGAGATTATTTCAACTTTAGGAATTTTTTGTGTGGAAACTATTTATTATTGGTCAAAACGGCATGCTATCTTAACTTTTGATTTACTATCTACTGACATTTAATTTGGACAGATACAGGGTGATCAAGAATCTGAATTCTGCACCACCCTGTATTTGTTTCATTTAAATCTCAGTAGATAGTGAATGAAAAGTTAAGATAGGGACATGCAAGCCGTTTTGACCAATAATGAATAGTTTCCACACAAAAAACTCCTACACTTGAAATAATCTCAATTTTTCACACCCTATATCTCTGTAATCATTTCAGCTAGACCCCAACTGTGATTGATCGATGAAATCAGCTTTTCAGGAAGAATCTTAAGATGCAATAAAATATCATTTCATGAAATATTTTGAAAACGCGACTGTCAATTTTTTTTTGTTTTCGTCATCGAGAAGGCCAATGAAAATGCTACTAGTTTGCTTATTCAACAAAATTCGTAGCATCAATAATAACGGAGTTGGCAATGGTGCCGACTTAATTTGGAACACCCTGTATATATATTTTTCGGGGTAGTCGATCAGGTTATCGGCGCTCTTTTGCAACTTTTCCTTGGGTTCGCGAAACAGTCCTTCTGATGATAGTTGCCGAATATTCTCTGTTATATATTAGTATTCACTTTGTATATAACAGTTAGATTGCGGAACGAAGGATTGTCATTGCTATGACACTTTGTAATATCAGAGAATTTGAGATTGTCAGAAGAAATACATTGGTATTACTCCAATATTTTATATTTTCTTCAATAATAGATGAATAATTAAAGTAACACAACTTGCCTTCCTTATGGGCGGGGGTGAGGGAGGGTGAGGGAGGGATGTAATGTAATGTTAGCTTTAAAAGATTGAAATACAACAAATGAACAATTTTTTACCTTGAATGTGAGTAATGGGGCGTTAATGAAGGGTTGGGTAGGGGAGCAGTGGTGGGGGCGAGGTGTGGTGAGGGTAGAATGTAGGATTCGGTTAGAGAAAGGGGTGGGCAATTTAAAGAAACGCTTTGAAGATGAATTGAAACTTAACACACCGAAAATTGTACATTGGGGGCTTTGGGGGCTATATGGGGTCTGGGGTTGAAAATGAAGGGTTGTGCCCATTGAGAATTTTGATCAGCATACCGAATACTATGTTTCTGCGAAGTTTCAGCGAATTTAGCCGAGAGCCATTTTCCATAAAGATTTTGCGGGGTCCTTTACTTTATAAGGTACAGATATAATCATAATCTTGTAAAATTAGTAGTAATTTTAGTATTTTTTATTTGTAGGTTGTGCTAATTTTGGGTACTTGTCGCCGTGAAGAATTATTACATATAACTATTGATGCCATTGAAGATGCTGGATCTATATTGATTGTGATACGAAGACCTATACTACGACTTATTACGCCAGAACGTTTACTGGTTCAAATTCTGATTATATTGAGATATACCGCAAGAAAACAGCACTACGGCCGCCTCATACAAAAAGTAAAAGATTATTTTTGAAATATGCGAGAGGAAAATGTATTAACCAACATGTAGGGATAAATAAAATACGAGAAATTCCCAGCTTGATTGCAAAATGGCTTGGAAAAGACATGTATAAGAGCTACACAGGTCACTGTTTCAGGAGAACCTCTGTAACTCTTCTGGCCAATGCAGGGGTCAACATCACATCCATAAAACGCCATGGTAGTTGGAAATCTGCCTCCGTAGCAGAAGCATATACAGGGTGTCCGGTAAACCTTGTACAATATTGGAACTGGTAATAGACCAGGTCATGACTGATCACAATATCGGAATTTCACCTTAGTAAAAATCTCACCGTTTTCGAGATAATGAGCATTTTTTTAATTTCTGGAAAATCTCATCTTGGATTTTTTTGTGCCATGTCTACAAATTGGGACCAATTCAAATATCTTTGCTGCTGAAGATTACTGATGATTGATGCTTTCAGATGTATAAGACAGTTTTTCAGAAAACGAGACAATTTTTCAAGAATTGAGGGTAAAATGCCAGATTTGAGTTTCGCCAATTTTTTCAACAAAAGCTTGACATTATTATTTAAAAAAAACATAACCAAGTGGAAGTGGATATTCATTACAAAAGAATGCCCATTTTGTCCAGACTCTACCATGGTATAAAACATACTATAATTATTTTTGGAAGGAGTAGAATTTCGATTATATTAGAGTGTGTTGTGTTATTCTGAGCTAAAATCAACTCGTTTAGACTTTGACAGTAATGTCTTTTATTTTTATCCTATCGAGAAGAAATGATTAAATAATTATGAGTAATAACGAATCAACTGCTTAGAAGCATTCAATGAGATGTAAAGAAGTAAATACTTATTCAACGTTTTTCTGAATCAACATACACTATAAACCACAATAATGATTATTCAACATCGCACTGAATAATATTACAAAAATGTTACTTTCCATCCACTCGTACGCAGAGACGACATCTTTTCAAGAAGAACCTTTTCAAATGCGTTATAAGTTATAGCCCCCAAATCAGCGATTCTCTGAGCGGCATTGTGCAATCGGATATCGTTCTGCATGAAGCGCTGCTGCAGCAGTAGCCCTACCTCCACATTCACCATAAATGTAGTGCATATGCGCATATTCTCAGAGAGTATAACGTGTGTACGGAATGACAAAGAATTAAATACCACTGAATGAAACAAGCGGAATAATTTAAAAAAACTACGACAGAAGTCACAAGTTGTTCAAACAAAATGTGACAGCCACCTACTAGATTTTTTCAATTCTATTCACTGAAGATCCGTAAATGCACAATGCTGTATTCCATTTTTTCATTAGGAAACTATTGCTTCTACGGACACAAAACAGGAGTTGTTAAAGTTTTTAATTTTCGACAAGAATTCAACTCCTAAAAAAATTTTGCACTTATTTGGTTACACCCTGTATATCTGTTGGTCTCTGAAACTTGTTGGAATCTGAATGTTGGACAATAATTGCGACATTTATCACATGAATTCGTATTAATCGTTGCCATGTCGGATAATCCACATTTCATTTCGATAATTATATTAGGCTTAATTACATGAAAAGTTGATTTTATTGACTTACTATTCAATGCTACCAAGCAGTCTATTATTTATTAATAATGAATATATCGACATTTTATCTGGATAAAATCGAAATAAAATAATTTTTGGGCGTAAGTATGAAAGTTGATGGAAGCCTAGAATAAAACCACGCCTAATTCAATGGAAATCACTTCCTACAAAAATAACTATAGTTTGTTTAATACCATAGTAGATTCTGGACAAAATGAGCATTCTTTTGAAATGAATGTCCACTTCCAATTGGTTATGTTTCTTTCAGACAATAATGTCAAACATTTTTAAAAAAATTGATGAAACTCAAATCTGTTATTTTACCCTCATTTCTTGAAATTTTTTTCCACTTCCTGAAAAACTGTTCTATACGTCAAAAAGCATCACTCATCAGTAATCTTCAGCAGCAAATATATTTGAATCTGTCTCAATTTGTATACATGGCACTCAAAACTCCTAGCTTAGGTAGCGATTTTCAAGATATTCTTAAAATGCCCATGCATTATCTCGAAAACGGTGATATTTTTACTGAGGTGAAATTCCGATATTCTGAACAGTCATGACCTGGTCTATCACGAGATTCAATATTGTACAAGGTTTACCGGTCACTCTGTATAGAAGATAAATTGAATATCAAAATTGAGATTTCTAACAAAATATTGAATTGTCCATCTTCTTCCAAACGAATTAAAATATCTGATAAAATTGTGGTATCAACTCTTCAAGAAATATCTAACGTTACTGATCAGCAACAACATGGAACATCTTTTATTTGAAAATGTATGTTGGAAGTAATTGTTCAAACTTTACTATCAATTATCATTTCAATAAATGAAATTATTTTATGATACAGAATCAATCAATAATTGACTCTGCTAAAAATAAATCCTTCAAAAAGTAATAATTCATGTTTGTTTTGTTAATTATTTTGGCAGTGAAAAAAAGTGAACATTCACGCATCGATAGATATGCAAAAATGTCAAGTTTTTTTGACAGTTGTACAAAATAGTATATTAAAGTATAAGTGGATAAAAAGGTCTTTCAAACACGCGCGATTTTTCGAGCACGACCAGTTATTTTTTTTTGGTGCAATTCGAAATCATAAATACTGGTTTTATTACTACAAATATTTTTAATATGTACTGATTATATAAAATGGTTGAATTCGTGATGTGACATCAGTATACCTTTCGATGTCATGGAAATGAGAAAAATAGAAATTAATTTGCCTATAAATGAATAATGATATCGATTCTTTGAATGGTAAAGCAGAATCGCGGTTAATATGGCAAAAATTTAATGATGCGCATAAAATATAAATATGCAAGTCCATCAAATGGATGGAAAAGCAAGGTAACAGATATAAATGAACGGGTTGTTTATTTGACGTCACAAGTTACTGCTGTCAGATCAATAATCAAAGAGTTTTCATGGTAACTTTAAAAGTTCGCTTCAAACACGCTGAGGCGTGCTTTAAATAGGTAAAATTGGGCAGCAATAAAAAAGAATAAATACTGTCTTTTTGAAAAATGTATGATCAGTGCGTGAAAACTACTTCACATACCAGTTGATGATTTTACGCACAGTTGACTTTGTTACGCACCGTTGACTTTGTTACGCACCTGTGTCAAACAAAAAGTATCTCTTTACGCACTGTAAATAGTGCGTAAAACCTGTTTAGGCACTGTCGTAGAAAAGAGCTTTTTATGCAACCAGTTACGAAAAGCTTCAGTGTGTGTAACGAGATGATATTTACGGGATGAGCGAAGCGAGTTCCCGCAAAATGACACGAGTTACAAAAAATTTAATTTCGTAACATGTTACATACAAGATTTTTTCTAATTTCGAATATTTGAAAAGCCATCAAACATAAATGAAATATGAATATGAATTTTGTATTTGAAAATCTGAAAAATCAAATGGATATCTGAGTAGGTGTGTTTCCACAGTTACCTCTGTTTCTGATAATCCTGACACTTGCCTTCAATGTCAAAATTCCAAAGAAGAAGATAATTTATTGATACAGTTAACCTAACAAATTGTCAACGTTTATAATTAGGATACAGGACGTTCTTATAAACTTTTAACGTGTTTTCAATAGAATCCACCTCGCTTTATTTTTGATGATTGATTTTTTCCTAATTGATGACGTAAGGAACTTTTTCTATCCAGTTAGGAAAAGTAAAACTAACTGGCGATGAAAAGTTGGACGTTATGACATTCACGTCATTTTTGAAAAGCGTCACTTTATATGTCAAAATTAGAAGTTTTTTATAAAATATGTCATTCGAGAGGTTTCTATGACAAATAGTTTTTTTATTTGTAATTTCTAATTCGATTTTTATTTTCTACGACTCTTCGTGAACTATGCTCAGTATCTGAAATTATACTTTTCGGCACAAGTGCATGAAAAATCAACTGATCGTTAAAGCATTAATTGTGCGTGAATTAACAGTGTTCAATTTCCAACCAAAAAAAGGCTACCAAAATCTCCATTTCGTTAATTTTCTTTAATTTACTATTTTCTCAAATATTATATTTATATATATATTTGGAATGGGTTCCTTATCACCCTATGCATCGGCGGTCTTCGCCAGCACGAAAGCGAGCCGAGGGACCAGTGTGTGTCCAAGAACAGTCCAAAAATTCGTGTGCAAATTAATGGCAAGTGCGTGTATACATTTACTCAAAACTCATATACCGGGTGACACAGCAGACATGTAGCAACCTGTAGTTTTTTATTTGAAGAGATAAAAATTTGAGATTTGAATCCAACGACAACGAAACTACCCGTTTGATCGGCAGTAACTCCAACTTCTTTTTTTTGAATGACACCCTCTATATTTATCTAGCCTATCTTATTTGTCTTGAAATTCACTATTCAACCGTGTATCACAAAGTGGCATTCGTTCCTCAATTCGCAGATGAATTGCATTTTATTGAAAAACATCAAGTTGGCTGTTACCCGAATTCGATAATCTTTCGATGCTTGGTATGCTTGAAAATCCAAAGAGTATCAGTTAAACGATACAATTTCAGTTTTTTCCATACCTGATCACTTCCTACAGATTGTTAATAATTTCTTTATAAAAAGAAAAAACATCTGAAAATAACTCACGATATTGCGAAAACTGAGATAGGAACATATTTTTTTCAATTTGGCTACTTGTGAAGAAACTATCTGCCTTTCTCTTTGGCCATTTAGCCATATCATGATCTTTCCATTTGGAAACATAAAATTAAAATTGTTTTCCTGATCCACCAATTCACAAGTCTATTAGTCTAGATATTTGCAATAATATTTTGCCTAGTAGGCGGTGTACACAAAATGTTTTGTGTTTGACAGGTAAACATCATTTGATTGCAATGATTATCTCCGTCAGTTTTATGCTGATTGAAATTGCATCGTTTAATTAGATACTAAATATGTATTCAAAGAACGAAAAGGTCGAAATGTTGTTGATATTCGGAGAGTGCAAGAGAAGATGTAGACAGGCTGAACAATTGTATGTCGAAAGATTTCCGGAAAGACGCCATCCACCTGATAATTATTTCGCTAGATTAGAAGAGCAGTTCAGAGCAGTTCTTTTCAAAACTCTTCTAGCGGTCTCTCGATTCACGCCGATTTCGTCTTCAATTTGTCTCAGTGATATCGTCGACAATGTATTGGAGATTGTTTTGATTTTCCGGTTCTCTTCTGAACTGCTCTTCTACTCTAGTGAAATAATTATTAGGCGGATGGCGTCTTTCCGGAAATCTTTCGACTTACAATTGTTCAGCTTGTCTACAATTTCTCTTGCACTCTCCGAATATCAACAACATATCGACCTTTTTATTCTTTGAATACATATTTAGTATCTACTTAAACGGTGCAATTTTAATCAGCTTAAAACTGACGGAGATAATCAGTACAATCAAATGATGTTTACAAAATATTATTGCAAATATCTAGACTAATAGACTTGTGAATTGGTCGATCAGGGGAACAATTTTAATTTTATGTTTCCAAATGGAAAGATCATGATATGGCTGCATGGCCAAAGAGAAAGAAAGTATCCAAATTGAAGAAAACATGTTCCTATCGCAGTTTTCGCAATATCTTGAGTTATTTTCAGATTTTTCTTTTTATTGAAGAAATTATTGACAATCTGTAGGAAGTGATCAGGTATGGAAAAAACTAAAATTATATCGTTCAATTGATACTCTTTGGATTTCCAAGCCTACCAAGCATCGAAAGATTATCGAATTCGGGTAACAGCCAACTTGATGTTTTTCAATAAAATGCAATTCATCTGCGAATCGAGAAACGAATGCCACTTTGTGATACACGGTTGAATAGAGAATTTCAAGACAAATAAGATAGGCTGGATAAATATACAGGGTGTCATTCAAAAAGAAGAAGTTGTAGTTATTGCCGATCAAACAGGTGGTTGAAAAAAGTTTTCGTTAGATTCAAATGAAGCGCTACCATTGATGTTACGTAATCAAATTTCAAGTCTTCATCTCTTCAAATAAAAAAACTACAGGCTGCTACATGTCTGCTGTGTCACCCGGTATGTGAAGCGGTGCTATGATTGGAAAATCAACCAGTTACAAGGTGAACAAATTGATCCAGCAATATTCCATGCCTGGAAAAGGACAACACCTTAGGGAATAAAAGGTGAGCTGATTCCAAATTTTTGTCATTCCTTTTTCCGCGTTTTCGATAAAATTTATCTCATTCTCAAACAAACAGTATACAGTATTTTGCATCAAATTTTAGTAGGAAGTCATCATTCGATAAACGACAAAAGTTGAAAACTTCATAAGATAACACAATTTCTATAATTTGTCAATAAAAGCCACTTTACTCACTTTACTTTACTTATAATATATGATAATGATGCAATTTTTGACATGTTTTTGCCAAAGCTGCGAATACAATTCCCATTGGGGTTGAAAATATATTATGCTGGAGACGACTTTGAGTTTTACTTAGCTCCTTTACAATTAATAAACCGTTGTTTCTGTTCAAATAATCATAAATGGAAAATGCCAAGCATCTCTTTCCCAGGGCTCATTCTTCTAACGAAAGGAAAAGCTGTGTAACTCACTGCTTTGATAGGTGTTCTTCGAAGAATACAGCATACCAAAATTCAAGAACACCAATTCATATCTATTTCCTTTCGGCAATCACGATGTTCGCTGAAACTAAACACAAAGAAACTATTCAAATTTTTTTCTGAACCATAATTCATATTTAGAGATTCATTGAAACACAAACATAAAGATAAGGTAGCATAAACAGTAGCATACTGGTAGCAAAGCGATTAGCATTATGATTATGTGAGTGGTAAAAATGTGTAATATAAAGCAGGATTATTAACTAGTAACAATCAATAAACAGATTATGCAAAATCATATCAGACAAATAATTGAAACTAGTGAGTTGTAAGAACAACTTATTCTGATTCATGATGTATTATCTGCCTTTTACTCTTGTATCGAGTCCCTCAAGGACCTGTCCTTTTTTAGACGATCATCATATTTCAGTATGTCTATAGAATCAAAAGTTTAATATTAAATACATGTTTTCATTTCACATTTCTGATACTGATCTCATAGTTATATTTAAAAGTATGTTCACTCATACTTGATTATTCCTTCGCGATCAAACCTCCGATGAGCTAAATGGTCACTGAACCTTACATGCACCACCCGCGCTGTCTGCCCGACATATTTCTCTTCACAAACTGAGCACTTAACCTCACACCAGATCATTCCAACTTGTTGTTCTCATATTTTGGATTATTTGATAGTTTCTTCAAAATGTTGTTATAAACTTGAACTTCAAGTATTTTTGTTAATGCTGACGAGCCCCTAGGTGTATTCTGGGGTGAAGGATACAAAATAGTTATTTGTTTAACTAGGCAGCAAAGTAGTAGATTGACTGCCGAGGCTGAATTCATAGCCGAGCGTAGCGAGTACCCACTTTGCTGCCTAGGCAGGAAAAGTAATACTTTGCTGATTGATATGTGCCAGCAAAATTAATATTTGCTGCCAATCAGAGAAAAACAAATTTTCCACCTGAAAACATCGAATGAGGGATACAGTTGCTACTAACGGATTCGATGCAAAAGTTTTTGAAACCTTCCCAGTAAACACAGGATATCCTATGGATATCCGTTTTATGTCCATTATTGGTCCATAGGGACATGGACATTAAGTGGATATCCATCGATCAAACACTGATCTTCTAAAAAGTTGATATTCGTGAGATATTCTGACGATTATTAATTATCAGTTTTTTCACATATGCTGCTTATGGATATAAAACAAGTCAATTTCAAAATGGAGAACCAAATCTGGAAGTTTTCATTTGATTCCTACTGATTGATGCATTTATAAAGAATATAATCAAAAAATATGTGAAATATAAATGATCATCAAAAATTACCGTTAGAGTGTGTTATTCTATTCTGATCATTATATGCAGAGTCACAGCTTGAACGAATGAAAGTTTCTATGGATCTTTGTTATTCGCATGTTGATACCAATGTCCATGTCTCAGTTGGCAACTTAAACGAATTCGGAGTTGGCAACTCAAACGAAATCGGCAATACGAGCATTGACAAATGACTCCAGTTGCAAGTCAAAATGCAAAAGAGAAATAAACACGGTAATTTTTAATTCTTCCGGATTCGGGATTATGTTGTCTAGTGTTTGATTTGGATGCATAGTTTTTATAGGGTGAGTCTCGCTGAAATATCAATAACTCTGCATGCAAATTACTGGGGGAGATTGAAAAGTTTTATAACTGATTATTGCTTGTACATTCAATGAACAGATTATGCGAAATCATATCAGACAAATAATTGAAACCAGTGAGTTGTAAGAACAATTTATTCTGATTCATGACGTATTATCTGCCTTGTACACAAAGTGAAGGTGTTTGAGAAGAAATAGGAATTCAATGCGACCATATCTATTCAAAGTTGCGACTTGAATTTGCTTTCGCAAACATCAGACTCTTCATCGAAGCTTTGATTTCAAACACTCGCTTCATTCAGCAGGATGTTAATGTTTTAGAATAACTCCCCTGTTTATTTTGTCCAGTGCACAAAAATTAATTTTCATTTCATAAAATTCTGATAAAATATTTTTGCATTTTTTTTTAAATACTCAACTTATTATTTGTCTTCGTCGATTTTATTCTTATCATTTACTATTTTTCCGGTGATGCAACAAATCATGTTGATGATATTGAAACAAATTTTTGATAAAATTTGGGAACTGAACGTCCCACAACAACTGAAAAACAACGGAATATTTGTTTCTTTCTTCTCCATAAATATAGATGCACACCCAATTCTTGTGGAGATGTACTCACAGAACAAACAATCACACCAAAGTAGCTGTGAGTAATGCAAACAGTTAAGAAAACTGAACATTTTTATTAAAATAGAAAATATAATAAATTTCTGGTTATTAGGTTGATGAATTGTTTTAAGCTAAATGGTAACTGAATGACTTTATTAGATGTCTGGATGTGACAATATCAAATTTCTTCGCCTTACTGTTCAGCTAGCATGGGGATGAAAAGATGAATGTATTTTGAAGTTTGAAGATAGCCACATTGCTGTCAGGTAACTATTCATTGTAAAATCAATTTCTACTTCTGTACCTCTGTTCCTCAAAAAAAAACAAAATGCTGTAATATGTTCACATTTGTGGATATTTGAAATCAGTTCATTATCCTTCCTTGAAAATATGTCAAACATAATATTTTTGATTCTACATTGATTCTACTAAAAAAAATATTGAATAATTCAAACCGAACGTCTATTGTAAATCTCACAGAAATATACCTATACTGGTTTTGTTTTCGTAATGTATGTGTTGACTTTTTTAGGTGCATCTGAATGGACCAACCTTTCAGAAAATCAAAAAGTAACGGAAGATGTAATAAAAAACTGACAAAGAAGAACAAAAGAACAACGCACCAACTGTGAAAAACAATAACTCCTTTGAGTAAAATTTTTCTAAGACAATATATTTTTTTCATTTATTTATTTATGTCCAAAACATATCCAGTTCATATCCATAACTTCCATTTCCTGTCCATCAGATATCCAGTTCACATCCATACATATCCAGCTCATGTCCATAAAAAATCAAGTAACACCATAATGGGTCCAATGTAGGTCCATCAGATGTACATGGTATATTTGTCATGTCCAGTGTATGTCCATTTTCGTTCAATGAATGTCCATTCTTAGTACAAGTCTGGACATTCACTGAACGTCCAATTCTATGGAAAATGAATATCTCATGTATGTATGTTATCTGGGTAATAAATAAAAGAAGATAAACATTTTGAATACCACGCTTTTCCAATGCGAAAAACCAACTGGAAAATTTGCTTCTGTATTCACTGAACCTAACTTCATATCGTGATTGTCTGAAAGTTATTGGGGTACTTCGCAATATTGTGCCAGTCAAACTGCCCTCACCAACCCATAGGGTCAGTTTCAGATCTTATCAAAGTTCTACGAATCCTTTCAAAACTGAGAGTCGAATACATTTCGGTTTCCGAACGCCCACACAATGGATTTACCCATTAGGAAAGTTATATCTGAGCGGACATCACACAACTGATGAAATAGTTTCTGAATAGCAGTGATATCAACAGATGTACACTTCGATTGACATGGTCAATAGAATGTGGTAACTGAATGGTTTCCGAGAACTTCATATTAGACCAGTGTGGTTGTCTCGTCTGACGATACGTTTGATACCTATGTGTTTCAGTAAATTGCGACAAGTTGGGATTTTTATATCAATCTATCGAAAATTTTCTCATCTGAATTGCCTATGACCTACCTTAATCAAGACGTAGATATAAGGTAGTGTTGGGGAATAAGGCCCGGCGGTAAATTAGGCCCAATTGAAGACTGGCAACATGGTTAGTTTCACCATCGTAATGGTTTAAGCTTTATTAAAAGATCGTTGACTTCATTTCGCCATTAACAACACTAGGTGAATGTGTAGTTTTAGGCTGCACAGATTATAAGTTCGCAAGAAGGTGAGACGTCGTTTTTAATTCAACCTATTTTACTTAAAGAAACAAATAGGGCTCCATCAGTTACCATAACATTGTTACTATATTTCGCACTAAGAGAAAAATTTAAAGAATTTTTAATTTTTCTGGAAATTGCATGTTTAAGAAAAAATGCTCGCCCGGTAATAAGGCCCTACCAACGATCGCGTAATGAGGCCCGCGGGCAACATGCGAAATTGTCTAGAATGTGGAACTTGGTTACACGAAACTTGCATAGGACTGACGGCTGAAGATGTTGAGGATTTTCACGGTAGGGAATTTTCTTAGAATTCAGTTTATTAGATTTTTTTTATAATTTAATTTCCTTGTTTGAATTTTGTTAAGTTTATCACTTTTTGTAGAAAAAAGTGTTTCATTCTGATTAACAAAACTGATCTGTATATATCTATATATACAATAAATAAACGAAATTGTGCATAACTTACTATAGGCTTTATTACCCTAATAGGCGGGTAATAAGGCCCAACAGCAAGTTTTTGAAATTTGTCTTAATTTGGTTACTGAGGTATTGAAGGAGACGAATATTGATGTTAACATAGCGGTAAACATCACAAGCAATCAACTCATCAAGTTTCGGATTTTCTTGAATAAAATATAAAGGATAAAAAAAATTGCAAAAGTTAAGTGGGCCTTATTACCCAACACTACCTTATTTCGTTATTATCAATTTCCAGAATAATCAATATTCTATGGGAACTAGAAAGAAAAACTGAATACATGCATCCCCGAAAATCTCATCAATCTTATTTCAGTCTCAATTCATGGAAGATTTTCGTGACGTTTTGATTGGTTGTATATGCAATTATCATCGGATGAAAACGACTAGCTTAGACATAGTGATATGTCTGTTACTAACTCTTCTCTCTATATTATTAAAGTGGTCACCAATTCCCGATTTCATCAAGGTACCTTTTTACTTCTTCTGTTCTTTCAATTTTGAAGATAATATCCTCTTCGTCACTATGATGTAGAAATCTCTATCTTGACGTGAGAGCTCGTTGATATCAACTAGTTGTGTCTTGATAAGAAATATTGCCTTGTTGACGTTCTTCAATCCAAGGGCGCACCCAAACGGTGGTTGACTTCCACCTAAAACCAAAACTATTACTTTATTTCAAAATAAGAGAAAAGTGTAAGGTGACTAATTGAACTCAAAGTTTTTGCAAAGGTCCTTGTAGATAACATCTGTAAGCTTATTCGTGTTGAAAATATGACAGACAGCAAAATTGATGGCAGTAGACCTTCATTTATTAAACTTGTTTGACATGTTTGAAATTAATGAATATTTCATCCGTTATTAAAGATTCAAATACTCCAGGAATACAAGAATTTTCCGTATAATACTCCAATAATTCTGACATTTCAGTTACCACTTTTGAAAACTTTGAAGAAGAAGGATTTTTTTCAGACACCACTAAAGGAATTCTCATAGGGTGTGATAAACTGTGACAACAAACAATTCCTCAACAATTGGAATTCTATCAAACATTCACCATTTGAAACATCTAGATTTATCAGTTTATTCTTCAGTCTCTTTGACTCAAAGTGTGGAAGGATAACGTGTGAATATCAACATTTTTATTATCAGCTACTTAGTTTTGGACAGGTGTAAATGATTTGAGAAGCAAGACTTGTAGTATATCAAAAAAACTTCAGCAATAGTTTGAGAGGTTTCTTTCAACCCATTATACTTCATGACAGTCTATTCTCAATGAATTGAAAAATGCCCAAAAATATTTCATCATATGACAATGTCATTGACATCTTTCAGATAGGTATTTCGTAGATTCTAATTTTCACGACGAATCTATTGATGTTTCGAATTGAAAATCGGATGAATAACAATCCTAATACACTAATTATTTGTTGAAATATCATTAGGAGAATATCACTCACAAAGTATGCTGCGGAAATAAAATTGAATGAAACTGAAGTCAAAAACAAAAGTTTGGTGCATTCCAACAAAGGAGATACACTCATACTACTAGGATTAGTTGCATGGAAGTAAATGTTCGAATTGCATTCCGCCAACTTCCTGGCTCTATTAATGGTGTTTCACATAACATTACATCTGGAGAAATACTCGCTCATAAAACCAGTTCGGTTTACTCCGAATCTTTCCCGAAAATTACCTTCCCAGGCAACGCAATGAAGTTCTAAAGATATCTCGGTGACCTAAAGAGATATATAATAATAATAATAATAATAATAATAATAATAATAATAATAATAATAATAATAATAATAATAATAATAATAATAATAATAATAATAATAATAATAATAATAATAATAATAATAATAATAATAATAATAATAATAATAATAATAATAATAATAATAATAATAATAATAATAATAATAATAATAATAATAATAATAATAATAATAATAATAATAATAATAATAATAATAATAATAATAATAATAATAATAATAATAATAATAATAATAATAATAATAATAATAATAATAATAATAATAATAATAATAATAATAATAATAATAATAATAATAATAATAATAAATAGGCAGGGGGGTCAACCAACACCTAAGGCCCTGGTGAGTAGCGACACCACCTACCCGAGCAAAGGATGCAAAATCGGACCGGCAGCTCATGCGCATCCGGGAGGGAAAAAGCAACTTTCCCTCCGGTGTCGGCCGTGGGTTTACTGGGTTAACCCCCCAGTAAACTCTACTACTCGGTTCCCAACAATCGAGGAAGAGGCCCCCACAACCGACCCCCTCGGATTAGGGGTCAAAGGCAAGGTGGTGGGGCCAACGATGATTTGCCAAATGATGACGACCGCGATAACAACGGACGCTTTGAGTGGACGGACGAATTAAGGGACGGACTTCTGCATTGCTACGAGAGCAGTGAGCCCGCCCGGAGAGGATACATGGCGAGAATGCATGCTCTGTGGTGTGAGAGACACCCAGAGCATGCAACGTTTTCCGCACAAAATCTCAGGGATTATGTATCCCATCTTCGGGCTCGAGGCTACGTTAGAGCTCCTCCTCAGCCAGTTATCGAAGTGGCAGATATGCCACGTGTCGGTTTGGCTGTGGAGGAGAATCGCATTGTTCCACTGATGGAGGATATCAGAACCCGCAGGGCGCTTCACAATATGAAGCCCCTGAAGCCGCAAGAACTGGCACGGGTGGATGCGGAGATTGGCGATGTTCTTCCAGAAGAGGCTGACATCTGGCAGATCAATACTGTCGTGTACGACGCCGCTCATGCTCTATCCCAAACGGAGAGGAGGGACACCACCGCTCTGTTAGGGAGGCATGAACGACGTGTACACAAGATGGAAGCCAAGATCAAGTCGGCGAGACAACACGCGTCTCGTATCCAGTGTGTGGTGGACTTCGTGGCGGCCAATAGGCCTTTCACGCCCGCAGTGCGGCGAATTGCCGCAAAACTGAGACGAGCTCACCACACATTAAATCAAGGTGTGCTGTTCACCATCAAACAGCACTGCCTTGATAGGATACGAATGCTAGTGGCTGCAAAGAAGTCACTAGTGAGGCGGGCGAGAGGTATCGCGGAAAACATAAAGTTCCGCGATAAACCTTCTCGCTTATTCCAAGAGCCTCCACGTGTTGTCGATAACCTGCCGGCTGCAGATCGGGTGGAAACATTCTGGAAGAATATCTATGAGTATCCGCAACCACTCAATGTAGATACTCCAGCCCTAGCGCAGTTCGAAGCATTTTGCAGGAGGCTTCGGCAGCCTGAGCTCAATGATCTGCGCATTCCGATAACCACGGAAGAAGTACGAGGGGCCCTAAAAGGCTCTAAGAATTTCGCTGCTCCAGGCCCTGATGGGTTGAATAACTATTGGTGGAAAAAGTTTCCAACAACCCACCGCCATCTGGCCAGAGTTTTCAACTCATGGCTAGATGGGGAGCAGCAGATTCCAGAGTGGTTTGTCGAGGGGCGAACCGTGCTCATCCCCAAAAACGGAGATTTGTCTGATCCAAAGAATTACAGGCCGATAACATGCTTGAATGCGTGTTATAAGGTGTTTACGCGCATCTTATACACGCGCATTCTCTCCGCAGTTGATCCGGTGTATGAACGGATAAATGAGCAAAGAGGGTCAAAGAAAGGGGTCGCCGGTTGCAAGGAGAACCTGCTCATCGATAGATGTATCACGCAGGACTCCGTGCAGTATAAGCGTAACCTTTCGATGGCCTGGATCGATTACCGCAAGGCATTTGATACAACATCACATGAGTTAATCATGCATTTGCTCAGATGCCTTGAGGTACCCGGTCAAATAGTGGGATGCATTGGACAACTGATGCCGCTCTGGAGGACTCGCTTCACCATAAGATCTGGTAGAGACATAGTCCAAACAGAGCAGGTCATCATTAGAAGAGGTGTGTTTCAGGGAGACTCCCTTAGCCCTCTTCTCTTCTGCATCTCACTATTGCCATTGTCCGTTGCGCTCAGGAATACCCGTGGGTACAACTGCGGCACCCCCAGCAACCGGAGGCATAATGTCACCCATCTATTTTACATGGATGACCTCAAATTGTATGCCTCCGGAGAAAGGGACCTACATCAGTCCCTTAGGGTGGTGGAAGAATATACGCATGCTATCGGTATGGAATTTGGGATCGACAAATGTGCCACGGTTCATCTCAAAAGAGGACGATGCGAGGAATACGGAGAGGATGTCCAGCTCGTAGACGGAAGCATCCTACATCATCTGGATGCCGGAGAGACTTATACCTACCTTGGGGTGGAACAACGCCGCTCCCAAGAGGTATTTGCAGTTAAAAACTCTCTCCGCGGCAAGTATCAGCATAAACTCCGACAGATCTGGTCATCAGAACTGTCGGGGAAGAACAAAGTTGCTGCAACTAATATGCTTGCCGTTCCGATCCTTCTTTACTCTTTCGGAGTGATGAAGTGGACTAAGGAAGAGCTGCGACAACTTGACGTTAAGACTCGCAAAATGATGCATCTCAATAGGAGCTTGCATCCTAAATCGTCCGTTCCACGGTTATACTTTTCCAGACAACGGGGAGGCCGTGGACTTTTGAGTTTGGAGTGTCTGCATAACAGAATAGTTCTGGATGGGGCCTGTAAAGTCATCAGGAGTTCAGATCCCCTTCTCTGCATGGTCCGCGACCATGAGAAAGCAGGGATTGGAGCATTCCTTTTTAAGGCAGCTACCCGTGCGGCCGATGAACTCGGTCTCGTTTTCGATACTGAACGGGCTAACCCAAACTCTGTCACCGAGTTGGGACCCGTTCAGCAAAAAGCTCAGATAAAAGCTGCGGAGGCAGAGGTCCTGCTACAGCTACATATGGATAAGCCAATGCATGGTGTCTTCTTTCATAACATCGAAGACCTTGGCTTATCCAAAAGCTTGACCTTTGCCTTCCTTAGGTCGAGTGAGCTAAAGTCGGAGACCGAGGGATTCATAATGGCCTGCCAGGATGGTGTCTTCAACACCCTTGTCTACCGTAGTCGCGTGATGGGTATAGACGTCCCTGACACCCGATGCAGGGCATGTCGTGGGGCACCTGAGACCGTAATGCATTTGCTATCAGCATGCCCATCTTATGCGGTCTCAGCCTATATCCACAGGCATAACGCGGCGCTACGAGTGTTGTACTACCACCTACGACACTCGTACGGTATAGACGAGACACCGGTGTTGCCTTATGCCCTGGGGGATATTGAGTCCGTGGTGGAGAATGAGAGATGCCGAATCTATTGGAACTACTCATTCCCCACCCTCAGGCAAATACAAGCCAATAAGCCTGATGTTGTCCTCCTCGACCACCAAAGTAGAACGATATTCGTCATGGAGTTTTCCGCTCCAGGCGAAATTAATATCGTTCGAAAAGAGGAGGAAAAACGGACTAAATATCGAGATCTTCTCTTTGAACTCCGCAGGTTATATCCGGACCATTCTGTCAAAATGGTGGTTCTGATCATAGGAGTCCTTGGTGGAATGATGGACACACTGCTCTCCAATTTGAAAATAATACCTGCTTGCCGTAATATGTCAGAAATCTTAGCAGCAAGAATGCAGAGGGCCGTTATACTTGGTTCGCTTCGTCTACTCAGGGCACACGATTCTCGGACCCAATAATCACTCACCCTACGGATGTAGGGAGTGGTTATTGGGGTTAACGACACCAGCGCGCCCTCCGGATGGGTCGGAGCACCGGAGACAGGGCCTGACTGGTACACTCCTAAGGAGAAAAAAAAAAAATAATAATAATAATAATAATAATAATAATAATAATAATAGGTCTTTATTTCCATTTGAATAAACATAACTATCATTTTTGAGTACAAAAAAGTATCTAATGGAAAGAGGTGAGGTGTCAGCTGGTTGCGATGTGTGTGTACACACCGCTTCCTCTGTTTTTCAACCTAACCTTATGCAAAATAATAATACATTAATTTATTATGATTAACAAAACTACACAGTAAAACTATACAGATCCACCTCCAACAAATCTAATTATATAATCCAAAAAAGAGGAAAAAAAAGAAAAAAAACATTGCGTATTGGTTGGTCACTGAGAAGAAAAAATAATCAAGTCGTCATCACATTGTTCCAGAAAGCATCATGTGCCGTATTTTCATTTTGAATTAATTTAAAGATAGATATTTTAGAGTCCGTCAGTGAGTTATAGAGATGTGCCACTTGATAGCTGAAAGATCGTTTGAACATTTCTTTTCTGTGTATTGGTATATTCAGTCTGAACCGATGCCTTGTATTGAGGTTATGAATGTTATGACGGAACAGAATTTGCTATATAAGTAAGGTGGGTTCTGAGAAGTGATAATTTTGTAAAATAAATTGAGGGAATGCAAGTTTTTCGCCTCGTCTGCTGGTTTAATTCCATAGCCATCCACAGTAACCTCAATGTCGTTTATTGCATTGGAAAGATTTTGTTTGCTTCCAAAACACAGGATTGTTGTTTTATTTTCGTTGATTGTCAATGAATGTTTTTTAGACTGCTCCACAATATGAGATATATCACCATTAATTGTATTAATGGCAGTCCGTAAGTCATTCACCTGGAAAGAGTAGTAGAGTTGAGTATCGTCAGCGTAAAAATGAGTTTTGCAATCGTTCACAACCTTGGCAAAGTCAGAGGTATATATTGTGTATAGTAGGGATCCTAAAATTGAACCCTGTGCTATACCGCACGACATAATAAGAGGCTCCGATGTACTGTCTGCAATTCGAACACGTTGACGTCGATTTGAAATAAAATTTTTTGAAAAAGCTTATTGCTTTCTCGCCCAAGCCAATATAATGAAGAATACACAATAACATTTCATGATTCAGCGTGTCAAATGCCTTCGAGTAGTCTAATAGAGTAAGAATCGTTATTTCATTAGAATCAGACGCTTTCAGCATATCATCCGTGACAGAAAGGAGTGCAGTTTCACAGCTGTGCATTGGCCTAAACCCTGATTGTTGCTCGGGAAGAATATTATTCAATTGCAGAAATTCACGAACTTGCTTCTCTACCACTCTTTCAAGTATCTTCGACAGTGTGGGCAAAATACTTACCGGTCTTAAATCGGGATTGCTTATTTTTGGGATAGGTAGAACTATGACTTCCTTCCAAAGTTTCGGAAAAACTCCCCAGTCCAAGCAGGTGTTTATTATGTTCGTAATAAATGGAGTTATTCGAGGACAACACATCAGGATTACTTTCAAATTCAGTCCGTCCTGACCTAATGCATTTGTTTTAATGGAGTTAATAATTTCAGTTTCCGTGACAGGTTTGAAGTGAAACACTTCCTGAGTTTTTAAATGATTTTTATAAAAGTTCATAGTTTCAACGTCCGGATTGTTTTTTGGAATAGAATTCATGTAGAAACTATTTAGTTTACTCACATCCTGTAAATGCATAGGTATTTTATTAGATTTCTCTTGTAATAGATTCATTTTTTTTTTCAGTTCAGACCATATTGTTTTTGTGCCTTCGTGTTTTAATTTATGTTCTAGAAAAGCTTTTTTTTCATTTTTGCATGCTTAATTTGTATAGTTTCGAAGCATATTATAATAGTCATTTTTTATAAGCTTTATCCCTCAAAGTCATTAATAATTTCAGGTTGTCTGTCATCCATGGGTTGTACTTCTTAGTTATTTTAATTTTTTTCAGAGGTACATGGTGGTCGAGTAAGTTCAGTAGAAGCTCATTAAAATATTCAATTTTCTCATCAACATCGAGATGGAAACAGAAAAATCTCTCAAATAATGGAGTACCTGGTACAGTGTTGGTTCGATGCCTTCCAAGCTCCCGTTGTGATCACAAAGGGCTGACAAGTGAGAAGGTGACCACCTGGAAAGTACTAGTTAATTGGGACTCAAAGTCCAATGTCGAGAACAACAAATACCTATCTATAGAGAAAGATTATCAAAAATTATTAGGTTTGTAAACCACAAAATTAGTACAAATATCCTCCACTTTGATAGTGGGCCACAATAATCAAATATAATATATAATTAAATATTTCTCAAGTAAACCATTTAACTCAAATGAATAAATCTGCACACTGATGGTGTGCCACAAATAGTAATCAAAACCAATGATAATTAAATTATAAACAATTGTGAAATATTTATAGTGAAATTTTTCCCTGAATAACACTATTAAAAACAAACACAATGAAACCCTTGTTATTGATAATAACACTTATAATAGGGTAAATAACTTCATGAAGTACCCTCGTAAAACACTGAATGATAATATGCAATAAGAAATGTGGATTAATAATAAAATCAAATAAGAATTATTAATGAATGAATTTAGGCCAAGAAAGGTTTTGTAAATTTGGAAAATAATATAAAAATGTGCTCTATCCGTGTGCTTCCCCACTGCTGTCCAAACCCAATACGATAAAATGAGTGTGAATAAATTTTGATGTAGAAAATAATTTATGCAAAGAGAGGTTCCGTAAATTTTGAATAATATATGTTAAAAAGATGAACTGGAAGATGGTTATAGTTACACCAATCTGTACTCCTTCAGCGAAGTGGCTCAGGGTACCTGTGGTCTTGGTACAACTGGAAAGTCCAACACTTTCGCCCTCTCAGCAGCTACTAACAACGTACTGATCCCTTCGTCCTCTTGTCAACAACCTAGGGATGGGTAACTCGAAGACTCCAGTCTTTCGGTTCGTTCACCACTGTAGACTACTTGTGAACGGTCCCTCCTGTCCCTCCAAGACTTTCAGTGTCCTGAGGTGGATGAAAAAGAATGCTTGACAAGTATAGATGGCAGAATACAGGTAGCTTGGTTCAACTTGAAAATCCAACACCCTCGTCTGCTCAGACTACTGATGGATGGTCCCTCTTATCCCTCCAAGACTCCCAATGTCCTGAGGTAGATGGAACTGGTTGTTTTACCCGTACAGAAGGTACAAATTCCAGAAGCTTGGTTCAACAGCTTGGTTCAACTGGAAGGTCCACCAACTTCACCTGCTCAGACTACCGATAGATGGTTCCTCTTGTCCCTCCAAGACTCCTAATGTCCTGAGGTGGATGGAATAGACTGTTAGATCGATAATACAGGGCCAGCCAAGAGCTTAGTACAACTTGAAGATCCAACACTTTCGTCTTCGTGGGTGGATTCTAACTAATCGTGGTATTACGGTTTACCAGGTGGAATGGAAGTATCACTCCAGAGATAACAATTAAAGGCAGCAACAAAATTCTAATAACTTGGACTCGTGGCTTCCAAAATGGCGGTGTGTGACATTAACGATAAATCCCCATTACAGGTACTCTCGGTGATATATCAAATACCAAAACGACTATACAAGTCCACAAATATCACCGGAGATTATTAGACATGTAAAATCAATAAAATCCACGATAACGTGATAAAATACTCAAAATTGATTACATGTGTCTGGTCATACAACTGTTTCAACAACGTAGCACACGGAAGAGGAAGTTCGATCCCAAGGTTCTCTCCAAGAAGCCAAAAATGACGCTATTTTCCAAAAAAAACTATTTCCTTTTCCAGATAGTCAAAAGTCAAAACATGAAAAGTATGTTCGTCTGTCTTAAATTCACTGAAACTGTCAAATGTGATCTGTTCGTGCAGAACTGATTTTCAACTAATATTATTGGTAACGAATATTTAACAACATAGTAATGTAATGGTTAGTAAAAGTCAGAAGATATAGTAGGATCAAAATCGAATCAACTATAAGACTCTCCGTGCGAATAATGTTTTGCAACCAACAAACCAATGAATGATGTCACTAAAGCGCAAGAGAAATCAACTCAACTAAACGCCTACTTCACGAACAAAATCTTAAGTATTGAACTGAACTACTGACAGAAACAACTCGCTGAAATGTTCAATCAAACTACTGTCAGAAAATGATAACCTCACAAATCTCGTAGCAAATAATTACATTTTGAACGTTATTTCAAGATGAAAACATTATAAAGTGACGAAAAGATTTCAATTAAACAATAATAAGATGGAAACCAATATGATAAAATGATTAAAATGGAAAATGCCCAGAACACATACACAATCGAAGGTACCAATAACAATAAACAAAAAGAGATTCAGTGGTCAAATTTATACCATACTATAGGCGAATGTTCATCAAAATAAAATGTAGAATCGATAGCAAGGATCTTACACAACATAAGGTAAGAGAATAGTCTCATCTGCAAACCGATTGTAAAATTTGATTTTGAACCGTAACAAGAACTCATCGTAAATAAAGTTTTTGAAGTTTCTAATTATTTTGAAAACAGGAGTATCAGTTTTTATTTCAAAATTCAATTCACATCTAATCAATTCATGATCTGATATATGATTCACAGTAATAACTTCCTTCGAAGACAGTAAGCCATCTACGTCAGAAATTATTATATAATCCATTAGAGTCGAGCTTTTAGGGGTTATTCGTGTAGGTCCGTTTATAATTTGTCTGAGGCTATATGTATCTAAAAGTGAATTCATTAGTAATGCACTTGAGGAATCTTTCAGGAGGTCAATATTGAAATCTCCTAAAATTATAATATCATCGTAAGCTGGAATGAGTTCAGTAATCGTTTCTTCCAGTGTGTGTAGAAAATTGTTATCGTTATTTTTTGGTGAATTATAGACAACACCAACCGCAATGCTTTTTCTCTCGCACGGTAATTTTACCCACAGTTGTTCGATATCATGATCTATTTGAATAGGTGAGAAATCAACACAATTATGAATATAGAATGCAATTCCCCCCCCCCCCCCCCCCTCTTGTAGATCTATCTTTTCTGACGAGTTTATAATCTCTTATTTCAATTGAATTGTCGGAGATATTTGGTTGCAGCCACGATTCTGTTATAGCTAAAACTTGAAAATGATAACGATCAATTAGATTTCTAACATCGGCAATACTAGGTACTAACGAACACACGTTCAATTGTGCTAAAGAAAGTTTTTTGTTATTACGAATTCTCAGAATTGAATGAAAATATCAATCAAAGAACAGATTTTTCTTTTTAACAAAAAAGAAATGGGTTGATCAAAAATATTATGTTAGCCTAAAATAATCATAATTAAAACTTGCCAATATGAAAAGAATATCTCATTCACTTTATTTGTAGGGTAATATATGAACTGTTCAAGATATTCGGTTCTTTTTTGACTACGGGTGGTAACGCTTCCGCCACTGGTTACTGCTTCGGGACTGAAATTAATCTTCTTCCGCTTTCGTTTTCCCTCAGTGCTTCTGTCTCCAAGTTGGAAAGAAAATCCACTAGCTTGATTGGTGCTCTTCGTCTGGTCTGGAACCAAGTTTGCTTTATTCTCAAGCTCCTTCAGATGCTGTATAGAATATGCTTGACCTTCAACAATGAGTTGATGACTTTTGATAGTAGCTTGTAAATTTTGTTCCCTTGCTTTCTTCAGGTGATACCTCAAAATTGTTTGCAGTTCTCTATCTTCAGGACACATATCATTTGCAGTGGCGATCTGAGTTCCTTTTAGTTTATGAATATTCGGAAAAATAAGTGATTTTTTCAAAAAAGAAATGAACTCGATGATAACTGGTGGCTTCTCAGAATTTCCAGCAAAATATATGTTATTGATATCACTCTCTAAGTAACTCAAGCCTAGGACTCCATTCAGCTGCGCCAATGTCCCTTTAGTCAGAGAGTCCCTCTGAATCTCGAGCCCAAAGACTGCTATGCTATTTTTTTCTCAATTTTCGTTGTATCCACAAGTTTTGGCTTTTCAAAATGGACACGTCGGCGATGGTTTCATCTATCTTAGTATTTAAGTTGGAAAAATTTTTTGAAATTTGAAATTCCAAGTATTTGGTTTGATCCTGGCATAATTTCTCAAACTTAGTGGTTTGTTCTTCGTTGGCTTTTTTTATTATACTTAGCAGTTGATCGTAATCCAAGTTATTCATAGCAGGAATTAATAACTCAGGTGATATTCGAAATATTATAGTGACCTTTGGTGGTAGAGGACCACGTCGAACCATACTCAAAAAAGAGTATCTAGATAAACGGACTTTTTGCTATGGTTCGTAAATCGTCTGTTCCTATTATCTTTACTGAACATGTAGTTTTTCTGCATAGACTACGGTGTGTGTCAATTATTTGCACAACAAACCACTGTATTTCATTGAAGAACAAGTAGCACTTTTACACACGACTTGCTTTTAACATGATGTCTCCTCCAAATGTCTGCCGCCAGAATATTCTCATCGATGTCTTAGCTAATCCCATGAGGAACTTCTCTAACAATTCACTGTGACGAGTTCTCTATGAAATCTTGTCTCGAGTTCTCTGCAAAATCTTGAGGAGAGTACTTTGAGAAATTCTTATGTACGACTCATGACGAGGTCTCTGTGATCATCGCAGGCAGTGCCTCTGGCGAGTTTTGTGGGAAATTCGTATTTATAGCTTTTTGGCGGATTCTTTGAGAAATTCAAGTTAACTGCTTTTGTTGAGATCTATGTGAGTTCGGTTTCTGATATTTGCATGTAGTGCGCCTGGCTTGGTCTTCAAGAGTTCGCTTTGAGTGTTGCACGAGATATTCTTACTCATTGAAAATTTAAAACTACTACTCCCCCGCTACGATAGCACCCTCAACATTGACATCTGATAGATTGTGAAATCCCTAACATTTCTCCTGAAAAAATATGATAGTGAAAATTTGTATTTTCATACAGATATTGATTGAAAAACTTTCTCATTCAAGACTGGATAAAAATTATTTAAATTAACTATCTGAATGAAAATGCAAATTTTCACTATACAATATTTTCAGGTTTAAAGTTAAGGATTTCAAAATCTGTACCAGATATTGTTGAATGACCAGCGTACCATAGTGGCGGGGAAGTACTTTTTTTTCTGTTAGATGTTACAAAAAGTAACCTAAATTTTTCGTTGTACTTTTTTTCTATGCAGGAAAAAAATTTTTGTCTAATTTTCAATTGACAGTATTTCCTTTTTCAAAATGAAAAACCAACTAAGAGGTTATCCTGAACGAAGAAAGAGAAAATTTATATTTCAGTAGCATATGATTCCATACCTGGTATTATGAACCTCTGTTCATTTTCGAAAAAGTAAAAAATTCGTATATGTTCATATACATCCCGTATACAAATCGCTAGGAAGTTGAGACATATCTGTGAGTGCTCTTGGGAGGAATTCCCAGGATACTCGAATTTAGTCAAATGTACGTGTGATTGTTTTTCAAATTAAACCGTTCAAATTTGTCGAGGTACCATTCAGATCCGCACTTATACTCGATATTTTGAGTGCACATTGTTATTTTTTTTAACCAAATCCAAAATTCAGATGGTTGAAAAGAGAACTCAAATCTCAACCATGTGTCGTCTGACACCCCATGCCATTTGAAATTTTTAAATTGATATTTTCCTTCCCCGCGCCCTCTATCGGTAATACAATTCAAAACTTGTCTTCACATGTAAGTTTGAAAAAATCAGGTAAATCGTACATCAATAAGATGAAATGGCATTCTTTCTTAGATTCATTATAAGTATTAAGGGTCATATATAATGTTTTTCAGCTTCGAATTGGTGAAATGTTTCTACTTACTCATTTGCATGATTAAATTTATTTCCACAGAGACGGAGTATAAAGAAAAGTGATAACCATTTCGCATGATTTGGAACCTGTGTTGGTAGGTCTTGGGATTGGGATTGAATTACACGTCAACAGTATTAAGATCAGAACACGTTGTATTATTATAATTGCAGCAAGAGAAGAAGAAAATTGAAACAAAGCAATACTAATATGAAATTTATTATACATCTCATAATGTATTTCAAAGCTCACAAATCAAAAATTACAAAATACTGAAATAATTTACATTTTAGCATAAATCTAGAAGTCTGTCATCTTCGGTGGACCTGAAAGTAAATTAAGCATGATATTCGGGAAAATAATACAAATATACATTTCACCGCAGCACTTTGGCTGAAAATTAAAAATAGTTTTTCATCAATTGGACTGGTGCCTATAATTATTGTGAAAAAAAGACAGGCAAGAACCAGGTGGAAAATGTTATTGAGGTTCCAACTTTAAGGAAAAAAATTATTTAAACACGAAAACACTCAAAATGGTGAAATTGGAATACAATTTTGGGGTTGAAAATTTTTTTTTGCGATTTTTGGCAAAACGAGACCTCTTATCGAAATATTCAGAGAAAAAGTTGTAGAAAATAATAATATTGAAAACCTTTGCATCAAACACTTTTCGACTTAACCTCAAATTAACCGTCAAAATGGCGAAAAACCGATTTTTTATCATTTAATTTTTTTCACGCGTACAAATGATCTAATTCACATCAAAATTTATTAGAACATGTCTTTTTGGCGTCGAATGAGCATGATTTTTTTCGCAATTCAGAAAACGACGTTTCTTGTCTTAGTTGTTTCTCCTCGAAGGGGACATATTGGAAACATGGATGTAGTCTTTTGGGAAACCTTTCTGCATACAAAATTGCTGCGTTCTTCTAATTTTAATTGCAATCGCCATGAATTGATAGCCATGTCCACTTTTCCATCTCTTGTATACATGTTTGTTGGAAACTGTATGGACCTAAACCACACTAGGTATATGCATGTAATGAGTTATTGATGTACACTAATTTCTTACTTGTCAATATTATTTTTGTTGCCATAGCACACTTTTCATTTGCCGAACAGTGAGAATTCTTTGATGAGAATGGTATTAAATATGAAAAATTGAGATCTACTCGTTTCCGATACTGGGTAGACCTACAAGGATTATTCCAGAACTTTTTGTCTGAAGAATACGTTGACACCCGGTACATTGTACCGATTTGAGTAAGTCAAGACCATCCTGCAATCTGTCTGATACTGAAAACAATTTTTCTTTTTTAAGTACTACACGAAAAACAACGCTTTATAAACTTTCCGTTCAAGTTTACAGTTTGACAATCGATGAATTTACGGTCACCGCACCATAAAGCTAGTAGGTCACCGAAAGCACGAAATGGGAAACTTCTTATGACAACAATCCAAAGAGACTTTTATTCCTAAGGATTTCCCTTGGGTCCCGTCACTTTTTGTGAGCGGCCGGTCTTAAAAAACTATCTGTTGATTTTTATAGGCAAAAGTCAGTGGAAAACAAAAAGATATGCATGCATGTTTCTTTTGATTTGTGAAATATGTGATGGATAATAAAGATTCACTACTGACTTGGAACATAATTATGTGTGAAATTATATTTTTTGCAAAATGAATAGAGAAAATTCATTATTATTTATTTATATTCCATGAAGTTTTATGTGATATCTACAAGAGATCTTTTCCTAGACAAAAAATTTAAGTAAAACAAAACAAAAAATCCTGGCTGACAGAAGGAATGAAAATTGCATCAAGAAACTTGCGCTCACTGTATCATATACGGAAGTTCGCAAATGAAGTGACGTATAATCATTTCAATCACTATCGAAGAATATATAGATCTACTATCAAGAAGCCACGAGCGCGATCATATTTGGGGCCCTTTTTAGGGTAAAAGAGTCAATTGATAACTCAAAAATGGTTCGTCGTATCGATTTGAAACAAGGACATGATTCTAGAGGACGTTCCATTCTAGGTACGTGCTGTAATGGAAATTGAAATCTCAACCCACTCTTTCACAAAAAAATCTCAAAAATGCCCCAAAAATGCAGTTATTTTGAAGCAATGTTCTGGGTGGATGAACAAATAATTTCAAAAAATGTTACTGCAGGTTATAGACCAACGTTTTTCATTTCGATTGGATAAAAATTGCTTCAAATTTTAAGGGAAGAGAAATACAATTGCAGCTATGTACCTATAATATCGTGTAAATACAGATGGACTCAGCATTGACTTACCTACAACACGGATTGTTTTGAAGTCGCTCGTTTTGTTGTCGCGCGGGTTGCGGAGAAGAGAGAAGGTAACGATAGACTATGATCTTCACACAACCGAAAGGAGCGCACGCATTTGATAAAAATAGGGTTCAATCACAAGAAAAAAATGCTGAATTTGAAATAATGATGAAAATATCAACGAAAGTATCAACGAAATATACAATTCAATTGGACTTCGAGAGATTGAAAAACTCGTATGACATATCATATGTCATGTCATGCAATATTTCGTTGACTGAGATAGTATCGATCCTTAGAAAATTAGGTTCACAAAGTTCGCTAAATGATAAAAAATAGACTTTTCAGACTTTCATTTTCAATGAATGGAAAGCTGAAGACAGTCGACTGAAAAAAAAAATCAAAAAATATTGACTAAAAATTGGTAATTTATAAATACATGGGTTGAACTTAGGTTCACTTGAAATCTGATATGGCAAGAACAATTCTACGTCACGATTGTGGACCCTTAGCCAATTGTAATGGTACCATTTTTGTTTTGCGAAAATGCCTCTGTTGACCTCTCCGGATTACTGGAAATCTGATATGAAAGAATCAGTTGAACGTCTCGATTATAGACCCTCAACCTATTTTTGTTTCGCGGAAATGCGCCGTTGCCAAGTTTTGGTCAGTTGGGATGACTGAAAGTCTCATATGGAAAAAACAATTGAACGTCTCGATTATGGACTCTCAACCCATTCTAATGATACTAATTATGTTTTGTGGAAATGCGCCGTGCGATGTTTTGGTCTCTTTAGATAACTGGAAATCTGATATGAGGATAGTTCTGAGTGGATACAATACTATTCAATACGATGAATGGCGCTATGAGATTTGAAACTTGCAGAAATGCGCCAATGTTGCCAAGTCGTTGGCGTTGGAAATCATTGAAAAAAGATTTAAGGAAATTTTGCTCAAAGAATATCATTATAAATTTTCATCCCTATTTTTATTACAAAATACTTTTGGATATCTGATGACGCGTGTTCCGAAAAACCATTTTTATTTCATTTAGGCTATCTCACTTTAATTGCAAATGATATACGTTAGAAATTCTTGAAATGACTGAATGATGCGAAACAACGTTGAAATTCTCAAGTTCTGGATTCTCAGTCACATATTATCATACTACTTACAGCTCACGAGCTATAAATGTTCAGTTGTTTGACGTCAACTTCATTTCCATGGCAACAAAAGTTGCAGCGTGCCTCTTTCTGCTGGTAGTTTATAAAATGCGAGCGCAACGAGCATCTGCTGTGATTTAAACTTTTCACACTAATCAGTGACCGAATTAGCAACTTTGATAGCTAGGTTAGTTCGGTTAGGTTAGGTTGTGTCCCTTTTTCAGAAATTCGTTCCATGGCCAACAAAGGGGGCAGTTATAACAGCACATTTCATCAAAACAAAAATGGCGCCATTAGAATCGGCTGAAAATCTTTATTACTATTCTACATTGAACATTTCTGTAAAGCTTCTCCGAATGATTTCCCGCATCTATAACTTGGCAGCAGCGCATTTCCGCAAAGTCAAAATGTCATAACAGGAACCACCTGATTGCATAGAATAATGTCCACTTCATATCAGATTTCCAGTAATCCGAAGTGACCAACTTGGCAACAGAGCATTTCCGCAAAACAAAAATGGTACTATTAGAATCGCCTGATGGCTCAAAATGGTGACGTTAAATAATTTGTTCCATATCAGATTTCCAGTAACCTCAATTGACCAAAACTTGGCAACGGCGCATTCCCGCAAAACAACAATAGTACCATTTGAATAGGTTGAGGGTCTATAATCGAGACTTCCAACTGTTTTTTCGTATCAGATTTCCAGTAATCCGGAGAGGTTAACTTGGCAACAGAGCATTTCCGCAAAACAAAAAAGGTACCATTACAATTGGCTGAGGGCCCACAATCGCGTTGTTCAATTATTTTTTTTCACAGCAAATTCCTAGTAAACCAAATCTTTACCGACTTTGGAACACATTCAGTTGAATATTTCATCCCCAACTTTTTGAACAAAGCCGCTTTTTCTGTGACATCAGCTGGAAATCTAAAAATATATCCAAATTTTGTTAGACATTTCTTGGACTCTTTGGCAATTTTTTTTTCAATTCATCATCCAAAGACCTAATGAAGTAGTAAGTATCTACTTCATTATCTTCACATATTATAAAGGTTTAAATACACGTAATAGTTTCATTTTCTTCGACGAAAACAGATTGATACCCTATGGTAACGCCTATGGTACTTACGAATGGAATCTGATATTCGGGTTCGAACACATCGATTGTTTGTTAACCCAACGAGATTGCACTAAGTATATGAGACTCTGTCAATTAAAATGCCACTATATTACACAAATGAGTTTGAAAAACTATTTCAATAATAATTACACGAAAAAGCGATGACAGAATATGTCAAAACTGTCAGAAGTTTACTTTGTGGAAAACATAAACATTGAAATTCAACAGCGTTGACAAACGATCAGACACAACATACTCAACAAAACCATTTGAATACGCAGGTGATGATTTTTTGAGATAGTTTAGATTTTGAAACTTGTAAGTAATACAGGTTTTAATTGCATGATAATGTCACCTTCACCCTCCTTCGTTCTTCGATTGTTATCGAATTGAATACATATAGTGATACAATTTTGACTATGATAGAGACCTAGGACTTATGAGATGTGACAAAGTCCAACTCAATATCACGACTACAGATTGTGACCATTCACGACTTCAGACCATGATGTAAACAGCTAGACGTAGGTACATATAATTGAATGTCCTCTAGAAGCCTGTCCTTGTTTGAAATCGATACGACGAACCGTTTTTGAATTATCGACTCTTTTACCAGAACAACCGTCCCAAATATGATCGCGCTCATGGCCTCTTGAGATGGCAAAAGAAAGTTATTACCATAATAGATTCAGTTGCCCTGACAGTAAGCTCAAATAATCGTGGTCCATTATGAATGGTATCAAGGGAAAAACAAAAAAAATATATCATATACCGCTAAACCTCAAAACAATAAATTTTTTCTACTGTTCTATTGCTCAACACTTGAGTGACAAAATAACGTCCAAACATGATCCCTCAATAAATAAGGAAGAATACACAATTGAGGAAAGCTATATTCTATGATACAGATATCCATGAACTGATAGAAATCCTAAAGGAATCAGAAACAAGAACTCAGCGGGATGTGATGAAATCTCTATCAATATTATTCAAAAACGTACTAGTATCACAAATCACTCCCTCTATACTGGCAAGATCACCTACTCCTTGAAAACTTCTGTTATCATTCCTTTTCACAAAAGTGGAGATCTGGATTATCCCTCCAATTTCAACGCTAAAATCATAGAAAAACAATAGGCAAGAAGCGTCTGTTAGAATTTTCGAACTTTCATATAATAATTAATGATAATCAGTTTGGTTTTCAGAGTGAAAAGAAAACGAATGATGGAATCTTCTCATTTCTCTATGAGGTCTATTCAGAGATGAATGCTGGAGAGACAACAGCAGCAGTATTTTGTGATCTAACAAAGGCATTTGACCACATTGATCATAAATACTGTTAAGAAAACTTCAACTGTACGGATGTCGAGGTGTGACTCTCACATGGTTCGACTCAAATATTTCTGGCGAATAAAAAGGAAATCTCATCAAGATCTCCACAAGGATCCGTGTTCAGAACCATTATATTCCTGTTATATGTTAACTACCTCACTGAACCCAAAATTTTTGGTAAATTCACTTTCTTTGCAGATGATACCACTGTACTGTGGAAAAGCAAGAAGAGTTGCATGATTCAATAACAGTGCAGCGATACAAATGAATTACCGTTCAATGCAGAAAAAAACGATTTAATATCATTTAGATGCTCAATTGATTAACCTTCGTTTGGTCAAGGCGTCATAGGAAATAAATATTGCACTACATTTCTGGGTGTGCTAATAGATGAAAATCTAAAATTTGATGACCATATTGAACAACTCAAAAGCATGTTATGCAGTAATTTAGGCCAGCAAATGCCAAAATGGCATAGCACGCTCTTATTGATTCTCATCTACGTTATTGAATACCTTTTTGGGGAATGTGTAGATTAACACTACTCGAAGAATTGCTCATTTTACAGAAAAATGTCATAAGATATATCTATAATATTAGACCCCGTGAGTCCTGTAAAGATATTTTAGCAAGTAACAAAATACCAGAAGCGTTATTGATATGAAATCGGTTTGTTTCGTGAACATAAACCAAAATTTGAATCGACTACCAATCATTACCCGCAACAATAGTTATAGTCTGAAACTTCTATTCCCTACTGAAAATATTACAAGAGACTCTATTTTCTATAATGGTGGCAAGATGTATAATTTGCTGATTTCCTAAATTTCAAAATGTTTGTCATTGAAATCTTCATATCTCAAATATATCGAAAAATATGTTTGTTTAATTTTTACGTAGGTATCGTTTTTCGCCTATATTTGGTTATGAAAATTTGGTTTTCAGAAGTGTTCTCCCACAGATGTGTTACGTCACTGACACAAACACCAATGTTATCACGATCTGTCAGAGCTCTTACTGTTGAAGGAAAAGGCATTGCTGATATTATGTTTACTATAGATTTTTTAATAACACTTCACCGATGTGGGACTATTATCATCAGTACGACGGAGCAACCAGTATAAAAAAGAGAATAAACCTAAATCTGTGTTGTAAGCTCGAAGAGGGTAATATACTGAAACTCCTTGGGATGCTGCACAACATTCACAGTCACAATTTTTTATTTCATCATTACATTCATCAATAGTAGCTACAACAAAATCTGGTTTGCTCCGTACTTTGTGCTCAGGGTACGGCACTTGATGATACAAATAGAACCCTCCCTTTTCAGCTGCATATAACCCACAGAAGCATCATCATAACCTGATCTAGCAGACCTATAAATGAGCCTTAAAAGTAAAGGGATATTCATGCCATCAGAATGAGTTCCAAATAAACAGTACTTTCTTCATCTTCTTCATCTCCACTCTCAAATAGTTTGGATTGCGAGATGAAAATGTGTGAATCAAATAATTTACGAGGGTCAAATTTTTTTTTTCACATGTTTTAAAAGTTATCTACTAGTAACAATTTCACGACTGTCAAACATTGTCAGCGGTCCTGTTGTCAGATTCATATCAGTACCATCAACTTAGGTCAACAAGAAACACTAGAATCTAGTGAAGACATTCTACATCACAAGAGTATACATATTTGACTTTTTTCTATATTTCAAAGGCCCTAATTTTTTTTAACTGAATGATGAGTTGAATCTTTCACAAGGTAATGCAAAATTATTTCTAAAAATAATAATCAGTTCGATTTTGGAGTTTTATGAAAATAGCGAATTACTTACCAGTTGATATGAGATCGGAAAATTGAATGAAAATCACTTTAGAAAAACTGCCAAAAAATATATCTGACAGACTACCTACTCCTCAAAGGAATTCTTCCATTCATCATGTTAACTGTATACAGTACGGTGCAAATGAATGGAATTTTCTTTTCCGATTGACCAATTTTTGAACGCTACCCAAAATATATAGGGTTATTCGCATTCGAGTAAAAATTACTTTCGTGATATTTTTAAATGGGACACTCACTGTTTTTTCCATATTTGGTTAGGGATCGTTATTACAAATCCAGTGATACCGGGATTGATGGGATTATGTCAAACGGCTGCGGAGATTTGAGCAAAATACTTCTTCATATGCCCAATGAGTGCGACAGAGACTTTTGACCTTCCGAATCGTGTGGAGTCTCAGTCATACTCATTAGACATACGAGGAAGTTTTTTTTCCATATCTCCGCAGTCGTTTGACATAATTCCATCAAACCTGATATCACTGGATTTGTAATGACGGTCCCTAACCAAATATGGAAAAATAATTTCCAAAATATGTTTATATTCAGAAATAATGAATTTATTCCATACATTTGCACCGTACTGTATACCATGTCTTGTAACTCGTGTATTCCGTATATTTTTAAATTATTTTGATGTTAGTTCTGTCTGCATTTTTCTTACTGTTCTCGAAATGTCACAATTCGTTCATGTCCTTTTTCTGTTTCACTTTCTCCTATGTTTTATATAGACCTCTAGCTTTGTCAACAGGGGTCCTCTTCTGAAAATAAGGCATGTTTATTATTATTATCATCATTCGAAAAATGACTCAACGAATAGGAGATGAATATCCATATCCGCACATTTATAATGTAACTTCAGCTTTAATCATTTCCACTGAGCATAATCAGTTCAGAAAACCACGATAATTGTTTTGCCACACAATAGCTGTACTTTCAAATGAAAAGTTCAGTATTGAGTCACAGTTTGCAGTAAGTTTGATTGAAGATCAAGCAAATCAAAGTGATCTTAAGCGAATAATTTCAGTTTTCATCCTACTTCCACTTCTCATTTAAATGTAATCACCATGAATCTGAAGGAGTCTTCATTATCCACCCTAGGCAATTGCGAAACTCTCAATAAAATGAAGTATCGTGAATGAACTTTAAACCACGCTGCGAAGTTAGTGACAGAGTACGTTCAAGAGCGAACTTTCGAAAGCAAATTCATAGGAAAATGAATTATAATCCGCATTTGCTCAATAAAAGTTGAAACTGCATCAAGAAGCCCTACAGCTTAGTCGTCTGCGAAATCTGTTCACCAGAGCAGATGATTTGGTTACATTCAGCAAAATTTTCAGAATTTCCTCCAATTTGGAGTTTGAAGTGTGTGTAGAAAGGAAAACGTTTTACTGGTGAGACCGGCAGACTACAAAAATAAATACATGATTGAAACAATATTTTTTCCTCGAACTTCTAAAAGAAATGCAATTTTCTCAATGTTCATCTACTTCAAAGTGATAATTTTCTTTCCGAGTGGGTAATGTTTCATTTTTACTGAACAGGTTTACAATTCCAATTATCTGAAACAAGAGAAATGAGTTTAAACCGCGACGTTTCCATTGTTAGTATCTTTTTTTTAGTTTTCAAAAAATACAAAACTTCCGCACTGAAACATTTTATTGAGAAATATACCAAACAAAAGGAATCTAAAATTAAAGTTGGGTAATAATCCTTTCTTTCTATTCCTACAAGGTTCCTTATTCCCATTGGGAAATATTTAACATATTCAGAATTGGTAAAATGATTCAAAAGGAGGAAAACATAAAACAGTTTTTGAAATTTCCGTACCAATCAGGATACTAATTTATCTTAGCAAGAGTGCCAAGTTTCAGGCTCTCAAAAACTCCTGGTAACACCTCAACCATCTTTCAAGATTTAGTAGTAGAAGATACACATAGGGGTGGTAATTTACCAGCAATTATTATCCATCACAGATGTGTGTTCAGTAGAGTTGGAAATCTACCACCTAATTTATGAATGCCAGAACGTATCACATCATAAAATAGGTTTGCACCAATGAGAATATCGATTTCAAAGGGAACGAAAGATTCAGGGTCTGCAAGTTCACTCATAACTTGGTTAGGAAAACATAATTCACCAACTTTTATAAAAACGTGTGGAAGCGTATGAAAGATTTTATCTAGTACAATATAGGATATCATAAATTCTTGTTTTTTTTTATAATTTTTTGACTCAGAAGAAATGTCCACCATTCGATTCTAGAGTGTACTCATTTTTGAAATGTCAGAAATGCTCAGCACTGATGAGTTACAATCTGTATTCTTCGTACCAATTCATAAGTGATAAAAGATGTTTATCCAAAAAGACTTTGGCTTAATTGGGTAGCGATTCATACAATTGTGTAGAAATATTATAAAATTTGTGCAGATGAAATGGAAAGTGCACAACGGGTGTAAGTTGTAGATATTTTCCACATAAGTTGTGTAATGGCAGATGTGCATATTTTTGTTTATTTTTCGGCAATGTAGAAGTTTACAAATACTATACAAATCGCCTTGCACAAATATTCATTGAATTTCACAACACGCGTATGATGAAAGATTTGACAATTGTGTAAAATATCTGCACGACTGTGTCTTAAGGTGGATTTACCGGATTCATAATGCATAATTTATTGCATGTGCGTAATTTCATGGCATAATCCATAAAATTTCAATCGAGTCCCTGTGTTGAATTGTTATGGATTATGCAATAAAATTACGCATATGCAATAAATAAGGCATTATGAATCCTGTAAATCCTCCTTTACACAATGTTGTGCATACCTGCAGCAGTCTTTTCTCTCTGTGTAATATCCTTCATAAACCCCCCTACAATCTAATCTTCTATATCTTTGCAAGAGTATGGTCCTCAAAACTTCTGAGAAATGTACATCTGTTTAAAAAGAAATTTCCGTATTAAGAGCACATCCTTTTAACGTATGTCAGTTTGGGTGGATTTCCAAAACTGTCTAGGTTTTGATACTAAATTTGAAACGAATTTTGTAGTGATAATTATGAAACTATTATAATTGAATTTTCAGAATGCAGAATTGATAGATATTGAGCTTTTCAGTTATATATAAGCTGATAGAAATCTGGGATAAAAAGGTAAAACACATTTGGTAGAGTTCTGATGGCAATTAGGAAATATTATGAAATTGTAAACAACATAAAATAACTCACCTTTTGATGCTTTATTGGTAGTTTTTAAGTGATTACTCCTTTTTGTAGTAACCACATTTCGTTCAGAAGTCACATACATCATTTAGCACTTGATTTCTTGCAAAGTATTTCAATTTGTGAATTTCGACAAAACATGACGTATTTTTGGTGATTTCAATTTGACCGTAATTATTGGACAATTAAGATTGTACAGGGTATTTCCTAAATACGGTACGAAACTGCAGAGACATCCTTTTTGGTTGGTTTTCTTCATATCTAGCTTTGGAGACCAGTGATAGTATTGTCATATCAGAAAATTTCAGGGTTGTCAATTAGCAGTGATTTCATCGTGAATAATTTTGCTAACGCTGAAATAGCTGACATGCACTTTGATTATGAATTAGCTATTGAAAATGCGGACCAAGCAAGGAGAACTTACCAAGACATGTATCCTAACAGAGTAATGCCATTTGCTAAAACATTTAGAACGATACATGCAAAATAATGTGAAACTGGGAGTTTTCATACAAATACAGGTGGTGGAAGACAAAAAACGGTAACAATGCCTGACCTAGAAGAGGCTATAATCGATGCGATAGAAGAAGATACTTCATGTAGTAACAGGAAGATTGCTCTGAAGCATGGGGTCAGCCCAAAAACTGTTTTGAAAGTTCTAGAAAGAAACCTCCTAGAACCCATATCACATACAGCGGGTCCAAGCTTTGCTGGTAGTTGATCCATACCTTATTGGAGAAAGTAATTTTCAGCAACAATTTTTGCTGAACGTTTGGGTAGGAATTATTGGTGACTACCTAATAGGCCCATTTTTTCAATAGCAAGACAACAGGTGAATTCTACACGGACTTTTTGCGAGATCATTTACCAATTTTGTTAGAAGAAGTACCCGTACTAGTGAGGAGCAACATGGGTTTATGCACGACGGAGCCTCAGCTCATTTTAGTGTTCGTGCTCAACACTTTCTCGACATCACCTACCCTAATCGCTGGATTGGACGTGCAGTACCTCGACATTGGCCAGCTCGCACTCCTGATATGAATTCTGTAGATTTCTATTCATGTGGTCGTCTGAAGGCTATTTTTCATAAAACTGCTGTACTAGATGTGGATGAAGAAATCGAATAATTGACAACTACAATATCATAAGGTATTCCAGGTATTTTTAAACGTGGCAGACAATCAATGACAAATCGATTGCGGTCGTGTATTTTACAAGGAAAGGTGGACATTTTGCTCATTAACTGTAAGGTCGAAATTGTTTAATTTTTTATTTTTGGTTTTTATTTTATGTTAGGTAGGTATGTGCGTTAAAGTGGATGTTTTTATTTTTTCTCGAAAACGAAGTTACATATGAAGAAAATACATTATTCCAAAAAGATGTATTTTCAGTTGATCGATCTAAAAAAATTAAAAACTACAAAAAAAGTCAGTGGCATACTTTTTTCCCAATATTTTTGGATATGGTGCCCACTGAGACGCCACTGGACCTAATAATCTCAATTTAGTTGTGGCTAAATGAGCGCCTTATTAGTTTAAATAACTGTACCAAATTTCAACCGAATCGGTTCAATGATTTTTATGATATTTCATAAATACCTTTTTTTAAAACCCCCTTTATCTCAGAAACGAAGCAACTCCATACATATGTTTATAGGAGTTTTATTTTTGTTAAAACGATCTAACGAATCACTCTCTGTAGTTTCGAATAGTAGTTAGGAAAACAGGGTGTTTCCTAACTACAGTACAATAAACTGTAGGTATAATAACATTTCAAGGAACAACTTTGAAATTGGTCACTATTAAAAAAAAATAACTGGAGCAGCTACAAAGTAAGAAAAAGTTATTCCAATTTTCAATCCTGGTTAAAAAATGCTGATTGGAAAATTTTCAATAATGTGTGCATCGACCAAACTGCATTTCATATATTTCAATCTACATCAAATAATATTAGTAGGTATCAAATAAATCCATCAGGTCGAACATATTTACTAATTACGCTTATGAAATTATGGATAGTAAACATCAACTGGACACCAGTAACACGCATTTTCGTAAAGCCTTCGATACAGTAGATTATGATGTACTCCTGTCAAAATTGAATAGTTTTGGGCTCAACGATGGAATTATCAAACTGTTCTGTAGTTATCAAAAAAAACATTTTTGTTAGTGAAACAAATGAGAATGTATCTGGTACATTTGAGGCAAATTCTGCAGTTGCTCAAGGCTCCAATTTGGGACCGCTCGTATTCCTACTTCTATCAATGATCAACCATCAGTAATAAAGATTTCTGAATGTCTGTTATTTGCTGATGACTTGGATGGAATTTGTTTTTGATGTTTTGGTTGATGAATAATGTGTATGCCAACAATACTTCTACTTGAATAAATACAGAACATTTTTTTCATATATCTGTATTTGAAAAATTATCAAGTTCATTCAATTTATAACACAGTTAAAACTGAATTTGGAGTATAGTACTTGGAAGACGGGCGGAAACTCCTGGATTCAATGGTTATATGTAAGATTGTGAATTTTCTTAAATTTTGGCTTAGATAAGATTTAATTTTACGTGAACGATTCTACAGTATAAATGAACGATGTCATGCAACAATGGGTCAAGCCACAGTGAGATAGTTTCGTAAAAAATATCAAAATAGTTTAGCAGGTCATGGAATAATGGAATGTGGCTTAGTATTATCGTCACTGGATGGACAGGACACGCAAAAAATGTATCACTTCAAATATGCTTTAACACAACGTATATGCAGGGTGTTTCTTAAGTACGTGTAGAAACTTTAGGAGCATGTTGCTGATGTCGAAATAAGAAAAAAAGTATCATATACACATATCCGTTAGTTACTCGTTTCGAAGATACAGAGTGTCAAAGTTTAATTCTTATATTTGTTTTTTGTGAATAAATTCCAAAATATTTGTGATATTCGAGTAAAGTTTGGTATCTTGGATAATTTTTTAATGACAAAATCAAATTTTATATTAATTGCAAAAAAACTGATTTCTTATTGAATTTATTCAAAATTTTAATATCTTGTCATTAAAAATCACTTGCACCGATTATTTCAAATCTCAATAATTCGAAAACAGTTACTCTCAGTGACCTCTACCAAGAATATATTTCTCAAATAAACTAAATAATGAATATTCCCAGATACCAAACTTCACCCAAATATCAAAATTATTTTGAAATTATTCACAAAAAAATAAAAATAAGAATTCAACTTTGATACTCTGTATCTCACAAACGAATAACTTGCGGACATATATTTATAGGAACCTTTCTTCTTATTCTGATGTCAGCAACACGCTCCTGAATTTTCTACACGTACTTAAGAAACACCCTGTATAAATCAAACCAGAAAATATTTTTGGAGTCAAATTTCAATTACAGCCGTTCCCATTCAATCCAAATAATTTCTCTCCGAAATCGGCAAATTTCAAAGCTACTAATATTGGCGCTCTTTGTGACGTAATCTACCGAGCCCAATCAGCCAAAGGGCGGGGTTGATTGTGTCGTGAAACGGCAATGCTATTGGATGCTCGGAGTTCTAGGAAGAGTACGTCACAACAATTTGCAATGGCGCAAGAAAGAAGCCATTTGAATAATTTTGATTTCAAAAATTTTTTCAAGGTTCAAACAATTAACAAAATAATAAGAAAAATTGCCAACAGAGTTTCCACAAACTGCAGAATCCATTCAAAATATTTTAAAAATTTCGAGTTTTCGCCTATTACGGGTTGAATAATTTTTGCACATTCAAAATCAAAATCAAAAAATTAAAATTTATTTCTACATCCTTTTCTGTCATTGTCATCTTTATGAAAAAATCAGTCAACTCGGTAACATTCTCAAATTAATATACATATTATATAATATATTTCACATGATAATGATTCCTCCGAGTGGATTTAAACTAGCTACAAGTACCTGTACTGTTATAATCCATCAAAAAGTAATTGTGATAATAATTATGACGAATACAATAAAGTTGGTATCAATGAAATATTTCAAAAGTTTTTGGGCACTCTACGAGTAATTTTTTTATTTCATTTTTAAATTTAGATTTTTTTGAAATTTGTTTTATGTTAACAGGCAGTGAGTTGCGGATCTTTGGACCATGGTAAAGATTGTTTTTTTTGTGTGAGAGTTTTTCTGAATACATTTGTTTGTTTATTCTGTTCAGTCGCAGATATTGTGTTGGAAGTTAGTTTTGGATATTCATCTTGCTCAAAAAAGAATTTAAAGAGTCACTGACGGACATAATATATTTGTCTTATTTTAGGCAATTTGGTTTCTTCGTAGAGTAGTGTGGTTGAAAACTTTCTATCTATGTAAAATATTAATTTAATCAAGGTGTTTTGAAGTTTTTTTATTGTAGTCGTGAACGTTCCTACCCAGATTGTTATGCAGTAGATTAATATAAATTCTACTAGGGACCTGTATAGCATTAGTAAGGTTTTTCTGGATAAAATATCTCTGATATTGTAAAATTTATGCATTACAAATTGTACCCTTTTAATAAGAAACACTATTTGATCCAACCATCTAATATGCTGATCAAACACGATACCTAAATTTTTGATAACTTTTACGTTCTCTAATGATGGACAATTACATTCGGTAGTATCACAATTGGGATTATGAATTTTAATGTTTAAAATAGGCTGATCAGTTTTGTGGCGGAAAATGTGATAAATTTAGTTTTACTTATGTTTGGGATCAATATGTTGTGATTCAACCATATTTTAATATATTTTATGTTTGTTTCAGTTTTTCTGTGGATCTCTCTCCAGGTTTCACCATTAAAAACAATTGCTGTATCGCCAGCATAACTAATTAAATTACCCTCGAAGTTTTTAATTTTAGCAATACTATTTATATAAATTGGGAATAAAATGGGCCCTAGTATTGTTCCTTGTGGAACTCCTGTTTGTACAATTTGCCCAGAACTAAACGTGTTTCCTACTTTCGTACTCTTTCAAATAATCTTCAAATAATTCTAGTGTTACGCCTCTTAGGCGGTAGTTACTAATTTTTTTCAATGAGATTGCTGTAGGATACTGTATCGAACGCCTTTGCAAGTTCGAGAAATACTGCAAGGCACTTCCTCGACCCGTCAAGGACCCCCGACATCTTCCTCAGCAAAGTCATTGCTGCACCTTCAGTGTAGAATAACACTTTGAGTAAGAATTTTCTGTTCCAAACTCAACGTCACATTTCTGCATGCCTTCCTTTTTTTATACATGGAATTGATCTGTGTTCATCTTGTACTTCATTTCTAATGTGAAGCTGTATATTCACTACACATTCCCGAATGTCTGCTAAAAATTTGGTAACTTCGACAAAACTGTCTATCAATAGCTCTAATATACTACTTACTTTTAATTATGAATTATTAAGTTGCCGTATCGTCAAACATTTAGAATAGGAATTTATTTCAACGTATTCTTATTGTGTCTGATATTCCTTTCATTTTTGCTAGAGCTCCCAACGTAGCCATGTATAGATTAGTGTTTTGTTTTTATGCTGTCGTGGATTCAAACTGGTCTATCTCACAAAACACATTTCGTAGAATTCAGTTATCACAAATATTTTTAATTAGCGGTCCAATGTGGATTGTACATATTTTTAATTGAAAAACGATTATCCATGTAATAAGACTTTAGTATATTTGGATAAAAATAAATGAATAATCAAGACATACGTCATCTGAATTGAATCTCTTGTTATAGGAAAATCTATTGTGAAACGGAAGTAATGATATATCTAACTCAACTATTAATTTTTTCAAATATCAAACTCGAAGAAACTTTACCATAATTAAGTTCTTCGGATTTTTTCAAGTATACCAGACGTGTCCCTATGGGAGACAATGCTATCAAGTTAAAAAATTTTAACATCATCGGTACCTTTTTTAAATAGACAGAATCCCCAATCTCCAGTTGAAATAAATCCATATCATTTCCATTTCTCCCACCTTCCTTAGTTTTCTGACCAAATCGTTGAAAGTAGTTAATGAAATTGCATCTTCTCTTTCAGGTAGACAGAATCCATACAATCTCCACTTAAACTAATTCCATATCATTTCAATCTTCCATATTATCCTCAGTTTTCTGAACAAAGTGTTGAAAGTAGTTAATGAAATTGCATCTACTTGGAGATAAAGAGGTTCGTGTTTTATCAACCCTTTCTGTTCTTTTAACTCCAGACTTCATCTATCGAATGCCTTGAATCAAGTTAATGGCTTATTGGCTTGATTTAATATTGGGAAAAGGCGCCACATTTCCTATTACATATTTTGTGAGCTGCGTTTTTACTGAAACTGAATACTGGAGAAATCTTTCATTATGTCTTCAGACCCAATTGAAAAGTCGAGCTTTTCATGTCGCTTTTCAGCTGTTTCTTCTATTGTGTACACATTATATAATAACATTAATAGTTATTTATTGTAAAGTGATTTAGATATCATTTTATTTGCGCAAGAATGTTTAAACGCGAGAGCGAAGCTCGAGCGTTTAAATTTCTTAAGCAAATAAAATGTATCTAAAACACGCATGCAATACAACGTTTTATTCATAATCACATTCATTTAGAATCAGAATCGCGGAAATTTTTCATCACAAAATGATTTGACGTTTTGCTCTGACAGCGGCTGTCACCTCCTCAAAAATCATTGAAATAACATACAAAAATATCGGGAGGTGTTGAATGGTTGCTATGTATTTTCGATTGTTTATCGACTCCATTTGTAAAAATTTGTGAAGTTAGTGAAAATAAGTAAAATGTGATTGATATTCAAGATTGTATTTTTCATTATTCCACTAGTGGAATAAAGTAATTTCATTATTCCACTAGTGGATAAAGTGGTACTTTATACGGTGTCGATAAAACTTCAATTATAAGGTGATTGTGGATAAAAAGTACTAATTGTTCCATGCCTTCTTTCACAAGACTATTTATTTCAGTGGTGTAACAGTGGGCACAGTATTTACGGTGTTCTCAGTATACGACGGTTCTTCAGGTTAAAACCCTTTCAATCCGGAATTTTTGTTATCAGATTCTGATAATTTTTTTTAGGTGGATGTGGAAGATGGTAGTAGACAATGAACAAACTCGATGGAATTTCATTAATTTACTTACTCAGTTTCACAAAAAAAAGAAGGATCAATATGCCCCAAAGGTATAAATATGTCCCATCAGTATCCTATTCTAGGAATGAAATGGTGTGAAACAATCCATGCATAAGATTCGATTGATTCTAAATTATCAGCAAGCTCCTGAAGTTCATCGAATCTCAGGGGTCTTTTCCGGTCATGAATTCTGAAAAGAAATGATACTTCGTTAGAGTCAACAAGTACCTATAGGGATATTTATGACCCGCCATAAAGTCCTAGTGGGACGTATATGTACAAAAATTATTTTCGGCGAACAAAAATGATTCAATAATTCTTAACAATTCCAACTTACCTTGTGTATGTCCACAAGTCACCGAGGAAATCGAAATCGCAAGATATATCTTGAAAATGATGTAAACGTAACCTCAATCACACTTAACAGTGAACGACTTCGAACACAACTGGAAAATATTGTGAATAAAGAACACAAATGCAAATTTACCATGACGCCGCATCCTACGAAACAACAATATGACTATAAACTACTGAATTGCCCCTCCGAGCAAAAAAAGATATAGAGGTGCCATTTCTATATGCACAACACACGTTGTTATGAAAGCTGCATATCACTATCCTTTGTGATAGTTTGTTGGTGAGGGGTAACCTCCGAGTTCGGAGGGGGAGATTTGTTATTGTTATGATATTCAGATGTAAGCTTAGATCCAGCGGCAGCGTGCTGATGAATTTTTTTCAAGTTATATTTTTATATATAGACGACCACCTGGTTGAAAAGCACGTGTGTTGTCAAGATGTCAATCAAATATACTTTATTATGCCAAGAATTGGATTCTTGCTGACAAAGCATAGAATAAGGTCATACATACTGAAAAAATAAATGAAACTGCCGAAGTGAACAACAGCTTTATATTGATGTAGTCTTGATTTGCTCACAGGGTGGAGCGGTGACTTACTTATTGTAAAACGTCTGTCCAGCTTGAAACAAATTGAAATTTTGGATTGCATTCTTCTATTACTTTGCTGAAGTAGTCTAATTTTTTGTATCTGACGGATTATAGTTCTCCTTGCTACTTTTAAACACTTTCTTCGGGTATCATCTGTGTATCATCAGTTTCACAATCACGAATTCCTCTAAAATAGCATACATTTCAAACACACCCACACATAACTGCCAAGTTATTAAATTGTTATGGTTGCAGAACAGTGAAGTAAATTCCATGACCAACAAAATTCAAACTAAAAAAATATCACTGAACTTTGTATTGGGTACTCGAAACACATTCCAACAAGATTGTACAGTCTTTATGAATAACTAGGCGCAATGTTATGAATAGAACAGCTCGGAGAACAAATCTATGTCTTGCACTTCTCTTTGAGGCATAAATCCTGTAGGAGAGCCTATACCTATTTAGAATTCCTCTTTAGAAACTCTAAATTCACTATCAAAACTGTACTTATTTCTTTTGTTTAAGAGGGACATGAAAAATTAGAAATACAATACCCGAAAACTCTTTGGAGAAGTGATTAATATATGTATTTGAGAGAAAGTTTTATATAGAGAATCATAGCCTTCTATGATAAAGTAAGTTACAATTTTGGATTCCATCACTTCTCATTTACGGATTAAAGGAATTCAATGAGAAATCTCCTGGAATTGGGAGTATGGGCTCTCTCAAAAGATTAAAAATAATACTCAACCCATTGATAAGATTTTAAACTTGCGATGATTTACAGTTTTCTATTTACAATAAAGAAGTTTGTGTCCTCCGGTTTAACCGGAAGCGCTAGGCCACTGAAGAAATTCCAGATCGATTATTCATGTAGATATATTGGATATTCTCTGTTCACAAAATTTTATACAATTGGGAACATCGAAAACTTCTGATGAACCCATTACTTGCGTAATAATCCCTGTGATAATCCAGTACCAATCAGATAGAGTCTATAATAGCTAGTGGCTTATAATTTGATTTTGGTTATAAATAGTTGAGTTTGTTTACTTACATACGTTTCAGAGTGCCTACACTTCAACAAGTTTTTCCTAATTATTCATATGTAATCGTTTTTAAGTTGACTTACATGGTAACAAAGTTCTTTTATAGCTATTTCAATAAATAGTGTATTATTGCCTCAAAATCGGGATAAAAATCAGCAGATTCATTGAAAGTCAACTCATTCAATACCACTAAACAAGTCGATACGGAATGCCAATTAAGTATGGTTTATGCCATGATTACCTTACTGCAACGCCCATGGTTTGATTTGACAAGGCGATAAATAAGTCAAAAACGGACGTAAAAAAACATGATTGCCAAGTTAAGAGTGAATATAATACGGAATTCCATCCTGATCAAGGAGTACAAACGGAAATATCCAACAATGCCCTTTCTCAACACGATTCGGGCATTGATGTTTGTAAACAACGTCCGGTATGTTGCCCTCTCTATATCTTTTATTGCTCCGAGAATTTCCCCAGTTACGGCTATTCTGCATTCACATTTCCCGCTACATATATTTATTGGTGTTAATTTATGTCCCTACAGGACCGAAAGGGTTAAGAAAATCGTATTTAAGTTTGGCACATATAATTTCAACGAATTACTGCTGCACTGCAGACAGAATTGGTATCGTTGGAGTTCATATTTCTCAACTCATTCAGACTAAACAATATCAAATTTGAATGGTAATTATTGGTTACTTTGTCTGGAGACGGGCAACAAAACGGCATTTATTGATTGTGTCGATCGGTTCAAGAGAATGAATTTGAAGAAGAGACGGGGACGAGATTCGAAATAGTGAAGAAGGCCGATTTGGAGGCTGGTCTCGGTATTACCAAAGAGTAGGGGTTTGTAGACAAGAGAGATCATTCAGAAAATGGCGCGAAAATGGGCCAATGTCCTTGGATTTTACTACGATGTTTCAGAATCCTTAATTTTTTCTGAAGTCTTACTATTTTCTAGAGATTTTTCACAAAAAAGAACGTATATTTCAGAGCGAATTTATTGAAATTGTCCAAATAGAATAAGTATTCACCTATTTGATATTAATATTTGCATGTCATCATGGAATGTAGAACTACTGGAAATGGCTCAAGTGCTCTGTTGAAGACTGCCCTAATCTAGCTCGCGTACTTTGGAAAAGGTAGGATTTTTTTAATTTCCTGATCCGAAAGATGTTAAACGAGTTCTTCAATGGAAACTCGCTTGTAATGATGCAGATAAAATGGAGAAGTGAAAACAATAATATTCAAATAACATCATTAATCATAATTAAGTCGGACTGCAATCCCTACGTTAAATTTATTTCAAAAGTCAAGGGTTGACAATGACACACAGAAGTAACAACAAAAGCGGATCAGAGAGTCGTACCCAAACATCAAACAGTCTTTTTTCAGATACACCAAGGAGAAACAAGTTGAGGGATTGAGTAAAGTAAACATATAAAAAAATGTTTGGAAGCTCTGTCAGATATTATATTTTCCAGTCCAAACCGATTGAAGTAAACAGAATTGAGAGTGAAAAGACTAAACTGGAACGCTCATTTGAGGACATGAAAATGAAGGAAGAAGAAATTTCCAAAGAATCATTTACTGCCAATATTGTCAGTGAACTGAAGGATGCGAAACCAAAGGGCAGGAGGTATAAAAGGAGGCAGACCAAAAGCTACTGGAAAAACAAGAGAACAACTTTATGAAAAATTTAAAGAGTGCAGAGTTTCCCTGTTTATTTATTGCAATTATTCATACAAATGCGGATTTTATATTGTAAAATGTGCCAACCGTTATCTCAAAAGGAAAGAAACTAAGAATCGAAGATATTTTTTTACTATACTTTAGGTACTTCTGTTGTAACGGAAATATATTTTTTTGTTAATGGTATATGGTAAATACTAGTTTTGCAAAACGAAGATGTTACTGCTCAACAATTATTTTTTTAAATAATGCCTTTTTCCTAAATCATCAGGAGTGCACATTCTTGAAGTCTATCCAATGTTTTCTATAATTTCAAATTCACTCTAAATTTCTGATATGACAGAGCGAATAAAGTAGAGAGTGAATACACTTCACGACTATAAATACGTAGTTATTTGAGGTGGAAGTGTGTATAGGTATCTCATGCAGTAAGCCTTTGGGTAACTACACCGTTGCTACACAGGTTACTCTTACTTGTAATAACATGATAAATGATCATGGGATACACTTTTATAGTTTGAAATAGCTACAAAAGTTATCAGGTCCTTCTGACCCTTATGGTTTGTTCATAAAGATCAGTGGGACAATAAAAAATTTGAAGAATACCCGTCGTGGTCTTAGCCAGGAGAGTAGTTGTTTTCTGACAGGTGCTTGCCATAATAAGCCTACGTAGTAGGTATATATGAGAGTAAAGGGTTCACATCGGTTCGGTAACGACTGCTCGTTATTAAACAATCTCCCAAAGAACTCTGTTACCTTCAACATAGTTACATACAACATAGTTACATACTATTACAATATCTTATCAAAAAACATTAACATTTTAACTATTTTGCATTAAAAATGTATGTCAAATAATAGCGGTTATGTTTATAACATAACTTCCTATCTCGTTGTTTCTGCTCTTCTTCTTAGTTATCGGTTCGCAAAGTCTTGTGACAGTTGTAGCGCTGATGAAGATGTCACATGGCCTGCTTCCTGGCTCGTGATTGGTGACACCAGAATCCAACCAGATTTTGAATTTTATGAATGAAATGGAAATGACTGTTGTCCGATACGATTTTACAGTATGGCAAACATAGCTGAGATTGTGAAATTCCCACTTCTTGCGCGAACAATCACGTGAATATCACTGGATAGTCCGTCGTACGACTAATGCGCGTCATGGGCGTGAATATTTTCACAATTGCAGCTATGTTTGCCAAGCTGTACCATTTCATTCATGAATACGTCATGTGATCTCTCTTGTCTATGGCCCCTACTCTTTGGTATTACCCCCTCGAAGGGGTGCACTAAACAAACGTAATATTCAGTTTGATCTACGGTTCTCTTTTTAAATTTATATCCACGTTTGTAATTTAAATATGTGTTATGAGCGTTTTTCTTTGTGAAATAATATGAATAATAGTAATAGTTTCGTTATAAATAAGGTGGAAACATTTTTCCATGTTAAAAAAAAATAATAATAAGGATACTAGTTTCGCTAAAAAATCTTAGGGCGTGGGTAATGTGGTTCAAAGCGATGAAAGTTCAGTTTCATCACAGAGTGAGTCTAGAAATGTATCTGGGGCTGACAAGAACGAATTGGCATGTTGAGATTCAAATTAGGAAATAGATCTGATGTACGAAGATAATTGGAGTTTCATGTTGGTGAGTTGCCTGCTTTTAGACACGGTTATTATAACTAGAGCAAGCTTCTATTTCCTTTATGAGAGGGAGGCCATTTTATTTGATGGACCAATTATATTTTCGCTCATTGGCAAATACGGAGTGTATGAAGTCTGTCGATGAAATCTACATTAGGATTTATTGCTCTTCATGAATTGGGTTATTCTCATTTGTTGAAGGTTTTGTGGAGGCCAGCGAAGCCCCCAATAATGGATCTAATGATCAAAGCACGTTTGCACCTCAGAATACAAAAGAATTCGCGAAATCAAGACATTTCTTATAAAGTCAGTTTTAGTTTGAAAATACGTGAAAATACATGTTGAAAATAATAAATGCCTACCAAAAGAATGTAAAAATCTTTTGTATGCACGTGTTAGTGTAATAAATAATTGAGAGCACATATGGCCAAAGACAAAAGTTGTTATTGTCTTAGGAATTCACAGACTATAAAAATCACGAGGATATATTTATAGGTGTAATAAATATAATTGCAACACGCGTTTTTGACATTTTTCTGTCTGTAAATCTCAAATTTTAACCCGTTAAGAATGTCAGAAAACCGATTTAACACTATGATATATGTGAAAATGACTATTAGAGTGTTATTAATAGCCGTAACTAATGTCACTTTTGTGTTAGTTTATTATTCATTTTATGAAAATTTATAGCTTCATGAGTGTATAAAATGACCCGTAAGCGTATGCACTTTCAGTATCCTTCCAGTATCAGTCCAGTATTCTTCGGTATCTAGTTCCGGGCAAAAGACTGAATGTTTTGCGAATTTTAATCGTCAGTCCGCAAGTCAGTTCCGGAATTTCAATTCCTAGTCGTAGGAATGAATCGACTGTCTTTCCTTTGAAGTCGTCAACTAGGCGTTCCGTTCAGTGTTGTCTAGAAAAAACGTTTTTTATTTCAATATGTAGTTTGAGACAATTCGTTACGAAATGGCGTATTGTTGAGGCAAATCAAAGCCTGCAACAAGTTTAAGTAAAGTAGTTACGGCCATATGGATCTGTGTACTCAAATATATAATTTACAATCTGTTAGTTCCTGTGAAGAATAAACGTCGAGTTTCGATATCGAAAACGAAACAAGTGCTCTTCGTACCTAAGTAAAGAAAGGTGAAGTGCTACGATCACAATAAATACAGTATTTCTACGCCCTTCAATGAAAATTCGCAATCTCTCTGGAATACCTGAAGGCGCCGTCCCATCATAAATCGTGTTGAACCGGGGACACGCGACGTTCCCTCTCACATCTGGTGTATTACTTTCGATGATGGTTATCTTATGTGAGTAGGTCAATGACCATATATTCCCGTGAAGAAATATTTGTCACATCTGTTCGTACCCATTTTCGACTATATAATGAACTGAATATTCCTTTTATATTTGTCTCAGATATTTGTTTTTGTTTTACAATCAATTCTGTTTGCGTATTTCTGACGTTTTGAAAATGACTCTTTTTTACCGTTTTCTTTTAATAATTGTTTTTGATCTGCACCGGGTGATACAAAACGAGAATACAGTATCTGTCACCAGACGTTTCACTTAAAGATTAATTATGCCATTCTTTTTCTCGTTTCAAAACTCAGTAAGAGTGGCTAGTGTTTCGTGTTTTATTTTTGATGTTGTTTTGTGTACCATTCACTCATTTTATAATTTTAAACAAATATTGTTTTGATGCACTGTATACCTTTGCAGTGAGATTTGCATGTTGTTCACACGCTTAACGGTCTTACTATATACAAAGTGAAATCCTGTGATTTCACACCGAGAATTTGAAACGATATTTTTTGATTTATCTTTAAATAAAATAATTTTAGTTATATCAATGATCTTTCTTTCTCCTCTCATATTAACAAGCATTCTATACTACGTGTTGTGACGAACCATAAATAAATCAGTGAAGCTTTCTTCAGCCGCTCGAAGAAGGATTCAAGGTACTGCGACATGACAGCGAATCTCTTTTGTTTTCGACACCTGATTAGTCTAGTGTCAAAATAGGAGTGCGCTGTCTCGTCAACGTATCGTTTCGTGTGAAGCACCATATACAGGGTGTTCCACAGTTTTACACGTTTACGATATTCCTCGTGTCGCGACTAGGGCTGCTAGGGTAGCACCCTGAGTCGTATAAGGGGTTGTTTCCCTTATACTAAATGCGACTTGGGGTGTAGCTACAGGTGGTAGCTATTGAAACTCGAAGGGGTAACAACAGAACATAAACATTTATGATATAACAACTGGGATACGGGAGGAAAGTGAAATATACTTTTGAAATACGGGATACTTAATGATAAAATATGGGATACATAAAACTCTCACCTAAAACCATCACTAAACCAATACTTACAGCTAAGGCCAAAAGGTCCTAGCCTATGAGGCTAACTGAGCGCTAGGGCTCTCTCCTCTATGGGAGTCTATTACTAACTATCTCGTATCATTCCATTCCTCTTGTATTTATATAAGGAAATGTTAATATCATTATGTGGTCTGCACAGTCACGGTCATATAATTCGCTAGTCATCAACCTCGCGATTGATAATGACCTGCGGTCATGACCGAATCAATAAACTACAAGAAATGATAGATCAGTGCAATAATACAATTCATTGAGGCATAAGATGTCCGGAGGACTGCTCATTACTAATATCCTATACAATAGGAAAAGTTGGGTCGAAAGTCCATCAGTCCTGGCTAATGCCACGACGAACATTGAATTACATCTGATGAAATTTCCGTGCAGAGTTCCTACAAGGTTATCTCTGCAATTGCTTGTTGCATGGAAATGTTCGTCGAAATATATCGATTTCGGGGTGTTGCCCCCATCAGTATAGGGTAGGTCGAGCAGTCAATGACTAATGACTGCAACGAATGAATCGATAACCTAATCCATTTCAATACCGAAACTGAGATCGCGCCCGCACAGTGGATAACTCCAAACTGCGAGCGCCATCCCAGCGCCGGCCACCCAACTAAGCAATACCCATGAACCACGATCGTCAAGACCGTATAAAACGGAGAAGGAAACTGTAGTTCACAAACAATGAGCTCATGACTTGAGGCATAAGATGTCCGGAGGACTGCTCATTGCTAATATCCTATACAATAGGAAGAGTTGGGTCGAAAATCCATCAGAAAACAACTTTCCTGGCTAATGCCACGACAAACATTGAATTACTGAATGGTGCCCTAATAGTGCCCTAATAGCACATTTCTGTATAGGGGTTAAGGCAAAATTGCTTAAATTACCTTTACAACCTCTATGAGTTTGTCACAATAATGCCCGTATCAATCTTTTTTATAAAAAATTATTCAAATGAATAAATTATGTGGTTTTAATATTAACCCATTAGCGCCCAAATTAATTTTTTTTCTATTTGTTTATGTTTTTCGAGTGTTTTGAAGAAAAAGTAATGTATTGTGCTGAAAAATAATATTTTTTTCAATATTAGTATTTTAGTGTAGAAAAAAAAACACTGATACCATATGGTATCCGTGGGCGTTTGAAAACATTTTTATTACGAAGTTAACAAAAATATAAATATGGCTTTATGCTAAAAGAGTGTCCTATTCAGTATGATAGGAGGCAAAACAGTTGATACACGAGATAAAAAATTGTCAATCTGACCAAATCGTTTGTCTGGAAGTAAATTCTTTGTGATACTGATTCGACTACTAGGAACCTTTGTTAGGTATACTTGACCGATTTCTCTTCTGAAATGTAATGCTGATATTTTATACATTCTTCTGTAGAGATACCAAGCATTGTGTAATGCGACATCAATGAGCAATGTAAAAATGTGCCAAAACCACTTTTTGCTGTGTATTCCGATGCGATAGGCAACTCCTTGGTACATAAGATCCGTTCCTCCCATGTTATGTTTGTAATCAGCCACACGGTGAGGGCGAGAAATCATCACGTTTCTTTTCTTTTTGACAATATCTATTTACCATTCCTTCTGGCTGAACACCAGCACTTGTAGATGCTATGGTAACAATCGAATTGTCCTTCCTTCATACTGAGATAGTATCTTCTTTTTCAATTACATATTCGTATTCCACACATTTTTTTCTTTTGAAATTGTTTTCCGGTAATTGGACACGATCTAGGTATTCTGTTTATTCGAATTGTGCCTATTGCCCCTTAACCCGAATATCTAAGATAGGCCAATAAATTCAAGCATGTAAATAATTTATCGATGTGGATTATTTGCGATAAATTTGGTTGTGGCAGCTCTTTTAGCATCGGTGCTCATAGGTGCCTCATCTGGTGTCATCATTTGAATCTGGCGGTTCCACAAATATTTCATAAACTTGTAGGACCAAGTCTTCATCGTCATTGAGCATAAAGCTTGCAAAAGCAAAAATTCCTTCTGAAATGATAGAAATATTTATTTGTTTCAACAAATTAGCTAGAAGTCATTATTATCCAAGATCGCACACGGACACCATATGGTATCAGTGACTTTGAGAACATTATAGTGCACCCTGTATTATACGTATCTTTTTCATCTATATACAGAAATATTGTATAATTCATAAGCAATAAATAACTGTAATATATGTTCACTAAAATGAAACAGAAATAGTTGAAAAAGTACTTACGATCACCGAATGTCCATTGTTTTGTGCACAACAAAATCACCCAATAAGAATCACTAGTACACCACTGCGGAGACGTCTCAAAATACAATGTCAGTTACAGTATATCAAAAGCAACTGTTTATGAAGCACAAAAACGAATTTATATGATACCATAACTTCAAAAATCATTGTGGTGCATTGGAGAAGGGGAAGATGATTTGCGATACCATATGGTATACGTGGGCGTTAATGGGTTAATATCATACTTCCGACTTGGGCTTTTTTTATATGGCCTAAGAATGAAGATTGCAATGCATATGCCAAATCCCATAGAAGAAGAATGAGCAATTTTATCTTTATTAATTTCTCGCAGCAGCATTTTCAAATAATTGTATTTATTTATGCAGTGTGACCCATTCAAAATGGAAGCACTCATATCAAACTTTAATAATTCAACCGATTGGAATGATTTTTCAATAGGTAGACATTCAAAAAGTCCATCAGGACACCAAATTTAATGATTAATTCTTCATTTTCAGGGCCAACTATTCTCATTTTTCAAAGTTAACAATCTAAAATTATTTTAATAGAAAAAATCTGACCAATCCACTGGATTCGCGACATTTTCGAATAGTTCTTGTTATAGTGTGTTGAAACTCGTCCATCAATGAGAAAGTGATAAAAATTCAATTTAAGAATTCGTATCAAAATTTGGAATACACCAGGAAGTCTCGAAATATCACTGTTCAGAATTTCATCAATGTCTATTTATAAATAAGAAAATTACAGGACAACAAAATTTGAAAAATTTGTTGATGGAATTTCATGAAAATAACATTTTATTCAATGATTTTTTTATTATTATTATTTATTAATGGATTCCGATGAAATTCTGATCAGTGATATTTTGAGACTCTCTGAATCCAGTGATGTATTCCGAATTTTGGATAAGAGTAGAAATTGAAATGGTGGGTTGATCAAACGGCATATTATTTTAATTCAATTCTCCCATCTCTTTTTTATTGATGGACGAATTTCAACAAATTTCCAAAGTGACTCATTTGAAAAAGTCACGAATCCAGTGGTGTAGTCAGATTATTTCTCAACAAATCGCAAAAAAAAATTCAGTTTTTTACCTCGAAAAAAAAAAAGAGTATTTGGCCCTGAAAATGAAGATTTATTAATGAAATTTGGTGTTCTTTTTTGATTATCTACGTAATGAAAAAAAAAACATTTCAATCGGTTGACAAAAGTATGTTTTATGAGGGTGCCTCCATTTCAAATAGGCCACACTGTATAAAACATCGTTATTATTGATTTTATTGAAAATATGAACCGGATGTTCATAAAGTCAGTTGTGGAATCATCTGCGACTGAAAGTTGGAATTTAGTCCATTTCATGTTTTGACGTTCTCAATTGAAAATTGAAACAATACATGACTCCTGTGGACATGGAAAAACCCTACGATAAAATTGAAGTTACTTTTTTGTAATATCTAACAGAAAACAACTACTTCCCCGGCTAAAGCCACGCTGGACATTGAACTACATCTGATAGATTTTGAGAAAGACCCTATATAACTTGAGAGAAGGAATCTGAAAGTCAAAATTTGCATTTTCATTCAGATAGTTGATTATTTATCAACTGTGCATTTTTTTTCTTGTCTTGAAATACCATTTCCTTCTCACATGCCAATTCCCATCAACAAGAAAATGACAAAGTTTACACAAATTTTTCTACAACTTTACTACTTATGGCTTATGGCAAAGCTTATGGGAATTTTATTATGATGTTTGTCCATCATCAAAACCATATGGTTCAAATGCCATAAACAAGAAAGTTTGCCGGAAAATATACCTCAACAGCTGACCGGCTGATGGGAAATTTTTTTTCGGGTTCCTAACGACATTAAATTTCATTGTGTCGATTACCATAAGCGAGAAAATTCATCAGCATCCAATTATTTTTGTACAAGATCGCGCTCCTATTTCAACCCTTTCAGCACGTGCAAACCTTATGGCTTTGGTTTTTCACTATTAGATTGTTATACCTGTTCATGTGTTAAAATGCCATAAACGAGAAGATTAAAAAAAACAATTTTTATCTGCAAAAGGAAAATGAATTTTCTGTATGCCTAGCACACGTCCGATCGCTAAATTGTCATTTTTTGTGCTCAACACTGACATAATTTTCAGTAGTATAAATTCCAGAAACGAGAAAATGAGTCAGCAAAATCTGTTGTTATCTGATGGTGTAATACACATTCGCCCAACCAGATTAGGTCAAGTATAACAGTGGGTTTCAGTTTGAAGTGACACATATTATCTGATAATCGGTTTTAGTGCCATGCCTGGCTTGTGAATTATCGGAAGACCATAAAAAAAAAATCTTGTTTTGTGAGATGAGAGAGGACCTGGAAAAAGTGCTGTAAGGTGTGTCTGTTCTTTGTTTTAGATTTTACTCTCTATAACAAGTGTTGAAGGACTCTTGCTAATCAAATAATAAAATACCTAATTATTTTCTTTCGTAACATGGTATTATTGAAAGAGGCCTCTACATTTATCGAGAGTTAAAAATCCGACAGCAACGGATTGCTAAGTGACAAGTTCGAAAACTTAATTCCTCATCATTTTTCAACAAAATAAATTGTTCTGCACGTTTATCTATCTATTTCCAAATACTGCGATCAAATTCATAAAATGTCACTGATTAATAATCAAAACAATTCAAACTTGCTCTAACAGTATATCAATTGAACAAGGAGACAGCGATTCAATATTTTCTCAAGACCTGTCTCTGACACCGTCCTCATGTACCAACTTCCTTTTGGATCATTATTCACCAATGACATCGACAGCACGTTTCATCTTCGCCAAATTGATAGATATGTCTCTTGCGACCCACAAAACATAATTGTTTGTCACCATTGAACGAGTATGGACGAATATTTATGAACTCGTAAATCAAGCTGAAAACGTGAATGAGATGCGAGTAATGAAAATAGACGAGAAGTTTACGCTGAACCCGGTTCAAACTTGTTAAAAACAGCTGCCAAAACATTGACACAACTTTCTCGGAAGTTCATTCATGCGAAATGTTCGAATGAATTTAAACAATCGAGGCATGAAAGTAAGTTTTCTTGTTTCAGGAATATTCAAATTTCCGAAGTGGAAGATAAACTCTCCTTCCTCAGGAATGGTGGACAGAAATGAGACCCTTTCAGGTTGGTGTTTACAACAACTTGGATTAGCGAAGATATTTCACCAGTTTACATAGGTTTTAGGGAAATCACTTAGGATATAAAAAAGTACGAATAAAATAATGAAATATTCAAAAAAGGTTATGTATTAAAAAACAAAATATAAGCAAAAAATTTGTTTGATCTTCAACCCCAAAAACCCCCACACACCAATTTTTAAAAGGATCGAACCATAATCACAAAACTCGTCCACCATCTTGGAGCAGCCATTTTGTTATACACGACTTTATGAGGAGTTGTACACGAAGGTTACTCCAGGAAAACATTTTTTCACGAAGATGATCGAAAAACCAGGAAAAATCAAAATTTGCATTTTTGAAAATACGAAATATCTCCAAAACGGTTGATATTTCGCTAATTCACCAAGAAATTTTCTGGAATCACTTTCAGAAAATCTACAAAAAAATTACGTCAACTTTTTCCGATAAATCAATAGTTAGGGAAATATAAAAAAAAATGGATAATCGAGATATTGACCGTACTAATGGAACAAATGAAAATCTTTAGTTGAATCTCCAGTTCACAGATATATTTTTGTAACGCCTGGTGGGTTTTTTGACAGTGTAGCGGGCTTCCACCCCAGAACTCCGAGTTCAATTCTCGTCTCCGACAAATTTTTTTTTTGAAAAATATTTTGATATTTTCCGAAATAGTTTTGGGAAAATATTTTTAACTTCTGTTTTCACTGTCTCTGAGAATCGGGTACAAATATCCCGTGTTTTGAGTCTTTGCCTTGCAATAGAGCATAAAATGAGGGAGTTTTTAACAAAAATACTAGTAGTAAACTGACTATGCCATCACATGAAAGATGGTCCGCAGTTTTATTCTGTTATGGTTTCGACTCGCAAATGTCATTTATTAATTTCTTATAAACATTTAAATATCAAAAAACGTGTTTTTTAAAATTGTTTTGCTTATAAAATGAAAACTAATATAGCAATCTAGATGCTCCAATTAAGAGAATTGTAGATAATCGAAATAAGAACAAAATGGGATATTTTACGACCCGGTCGGATTATTAGTAACGGAGAAAAACTTTTTTGAAAAATTCATAACTCCGCCATTTTTCAAGAAGTAGGGTTGGTCTTTCTCAAGAAACAGGCGCTGTCGGATCGTTAGTTTTAGCACAATTGCAATTTAAAATGTTTTTGCACCATCTTGCAGCGTGCCTAGATGCTCTAGTGATAGCGCTTTTTCAATTTCTTTAACATATTATGGAAGAAGATGTATGGTACTACAAAACGTATATTCTCATTTTGCGTTACAATGGTGCAAAATGGGTGAAAAATACATGCAAACATGACTGCAAACGGCCGAGCCTGCGTTAGCTGCTGAGTGGTAGGAGAGTCCGGGAAATTAGAGGAATTCTTCTAATGTTCGGGTTACGTGATAAAACGCTTCTCTTCATCTCTCGCTTTCTCCTACCACTCGATCTCTTCCACCAGCTCGGCCATTTTCAGTCATGTTTGCAAGCATGTTTCACCCATTTCGCAGCATTTCAGCGCAAAATGAGAATATACATGTTGTAGTACTATCCCGGTGAACATTTTTTAAATTGTTACATATGACGAACATAAACTTAACGTCTTATGAATGATGGTCAATATCATCAATATGTATCCATTAAACGTATTTTCTGAGGCGATAAGTCCCAATTTTCATCGTTGTATCAACGTCATACCTCAATGATCATATTTTCATTATCAAAATGACGTACTTATCATACTCAATGTCCAAATAGCATATTGTAACATATGTCAAAAGTGATTCAAAACTTATGTTTCCAATACGACGGTCTTTTCTGAGGCGATAAGTCCCAACTTTCAGCGTTATATCAACGTCATATTTCATTGATCTCATTTTCATCATCAAAATGACGTGTTATGCACAATGTCCAAAGAACATATCATAATATATATCAAGTAAGTGATTCACATGTCATGTTCCCAATACCACGGTCCTTTCTGAGGCGATATGTCCTAAGTTTCAGCGTTGTATCGACGTCATACTTCGTTGATCATATTTTCATTATCAAAATGACCTATTATGCACAATGTCCAAAGACTGAAAATGGTTATCATGGTATATCGTAGGTTACAAGCTAAGCAGCCTTTTAGGCCTTTTATGCATGTTATCATGGTAACCCAAGAGGTCCAATAACAAAAGCTTTTGATAGTATTCATATACTGTTACCATTGTTTATATAGAAGATAGTTAGTCAACCTTATGGGATTATAATTGGATCAAAATGGATGCGACATGTAGATGGCGATAGTGAGCTCGCATCCAAGCCATGTCATAACTTCAGTGATCTGGCCTCCAAGTCATGTCGTAACTTGATTGAAACAATGGGACGGCATTAAAATCAGGTTTTTTTTAAGGAACCTGCATTAAAATGACGTCAAATAATCATGTTTGTAACTAATCACGCTAGAAGACACTCGCGTTTGCGTCCAACACCAATTACACAGGCATTGACTAACTATCTTACTTCTATATAAACAATGTGAGATGATGCTTCGTAACTTCATTAGCAGCGACACCTATCGTTGGGTAGAATACTTCATATTGATTATATTGATCAATATATGATCCATTGTTTAAATAGAACATAGTTAGACAATGCCTGTGGAAAAGGTATTGGACACAAACGCGAGTGTCATCTAGCGTGATTAGTTACAAACATGAATATTTCACGTCATTTTAATGCAGGTTTCTTCAAAAAACCCTGATTTTAATGCTTTTCCATTATTTTAATCAAGTTACGACATGACTTGGATGCGAGCTCACTATCGCCATCTACATGTCGCATCCATTTTGATCCAATTATAATCCCATAAGGTTGACTATCTTCTATATAAACAATGTCTGAACATATTTTTAATACATAATTATTTGATCGTGAAATGTATCAATTTGAATGAATCATTTTCATAACTATATTATGAGGAATGAAAAATAAGCACATTTCGTCTGATACCAAGAAAACTTTGAAGGAACAATTTTTGTAAAAATATATAAATGATACGTATACATTTGATTTTCAAAGTGATCATCACCCAGGAGATATATAAACGATGTAATAGTTTATATTGATTATTTTGATCAACAAATGAACATATTTCTTTAGATATTCAACTCACGTCAGGCAAAGTATGCAAAAGTACCCAGAGTTACATGGTTATTTGTTCATAAAATGGATCGATTCAAATATGTTATTTTCATTACTATATTACGAAATATGTAAAATATTCATATTTTGCCTGATGTCAGGAAAAATTTGGAGAGACAATGTTAGACAATTTTTGGAAACATATATCAATAATATTTTTATATTTGATTTTCAAAATTACCATCACTCAAGAGATATATTTATGATATAATAGTTTATATCGATTATTTTGATCATTAAATGAATACATTTTTTTAGATATTCAACTTAGGTACATCAGGCAAAGTATGCAAAAATACCTAGTTATTTGGTCGTCAAATGTATCTAATCTAATATAATATTTTCATTACCATATTAGGAAATTTGTAAAATTTTCATATTTTTCCTGTTGCCAGAAAACCTTTGGAAAGACAATGTTTGGAAACATATATAAGTAATATGTTTATAATCGATTTTCAAAATTACCATCGCTCAAAAGATATATAAATGATATAATCCATTTCATTGATTAATTACAACAATAGGTGAACATATTTGTTCAGGTATTTAACTTACGTTGGAAAAAGTATGCAAAAATACACTGAATGAAACGTTTTTATTACTATATCATGGAAAACGAAAAGTACACGTATTTTGTCTAACACCAGGATAACTTTGGACAGACAAAGTTTGGTAACATATATAAATAATATGTTTACATTCGATTTTCATAATTATCATTACCTAGGAGATGTAAATAAATGAATATAATACTAACGTCAGGTGAAGTATGCAAAAATACATAGTTATTCGGTCGTTGAATGGATCGAATACAATATAATATTTTCATTACTATATTAGAAAATATGTAAAATATTCATATTTTGCCTGATGCTAGGAAAACTATGAAGAGACGATTCTTGGAATCACACATAAATAATACGTATATTTTCGGTTTTCAAAATTATCGTCACTCAAGATATGTATTAATGATATATTAATTTTTATTGATTATTTCGATCAATAATTATATATTTTTTTGGGGGCACATAAATTACGTCTGGCAAAATATGCAATAATACGTAGCTATTTGGTCTTACTATTGATTATATTGATGAAGATGTACATACGATTATATTTAAAAAAGTTAGATATTTTCATATCTATCTCGATGTCTGCAAATTATTGAAGAGATAATATTTGAAAAAGTACATAAAAAATATGTTTATATGCAATCTTCAAAGTTATCATCATTCAAATGATACATTCGTGATTACACGGTATTGGTCGTTTAATCTGATCAAAAATGCAACATAATTGAAAAGTGTTAAAGCGAACGTTCGACATAAAATGGTTTAATTTTGGTATATAATTTAGTCATGAGTATGACCGATTTCTGAAGTACGTATCGGTTAAGTTCATTCAACAATACGCATGAGACATCTGATGAAAACCATTATATGACTTATAATTGTAAAGTTGAATGTTCACCAGGATACTTCTACTTTCAAAATCTGTTTTAGAAATTAAAATCGAACAAAATAGTGCAAAAAAATTCAAATTGCAATTGTACCAAACCAAATGATCCGTCAGAGCCTGTTTGGTGAACACATAGAGTACACATGATTCAATACTTTCATCAGAAGGAACAACCCTATTTCTTGAAAAATGGCTGAGTTATGAATTTGAAAAAAACTATTACCATTACTAATGATCCGATCGGTTCGTAAAATGCTCCATTTTGCTTGTATTTCAATTATCTACAATTCCTTCCATAATAGCAACAAGATTGCTCTATTAGTTTTCATTTTATAAGAAAAACAATAAATAAAAACACATTTTTTGTTATTTAAATTAATAAATGACAGTTGCGAGTCGAAAACATAACAAAATATAACTTCTGACTGTCCTGCATGTGATGGCACAGTCGGTTTTCTACTAGTATTTTTGCTAGGAAAAAATGTTCTATAGTGATTGGCCTAATAACAAAATCTTGTATTTACTAAAATTCTGTTTTTCTACGACAACCTCGATAAATGTTCATTTTATAACCGTAACTTCAATAATAAACACATTTTGTACAGAATTTCATTTTTGCATCGGTTGCTAGGCAAGTTGCTAAGCAACAAATGCGAAATGGAATATTTCGTGTTAAGTCTAGGTTCACTCTTAAATCACGACGACTACGGCTTGTCAAATTATCAGCAGATTGTTTCTGTCAAAGTTTTAGATAGATAGATAGATAGATAGATTTATTTAAAGCTTTCAATTTAAACAGTTGAAAAACTCAAGTCTTATAAAATCATCAATAAAATTTACATCACAATTATAGATAATACAAACACAAAGTACAAATGTCTCTTAATATAACTAAAATACCTAATTACAATAAATATAAAAATATATTTATGTATATATATATATATATATATATATATATATATATATATATATATATATATATATATATGAAAATAGGTAATTCGTGACTGACTATAACTGTAGAATTGAAAATATCTTGAGGTTGCAGTCTGATATTGGATTTAAAGAAAACTCTTTGTCATCTTGCCAAGCTTTCGGAAATGTTTATTTCCTTCCTCAGGACAACTACAAAAGGAAAATTTAATAAATGGAGAAAAAATATTGAATCTACTTACATAACTTGAGTAAAAATAGAAATTAGCATCAAAAAAAGAATGTTGTATGTAAAAATATTAGACAGATAAAATTTTAAATGAATGTCAATCAACTTCAAATATGATGAGAAACAATCAAGTAACTCTACTGGGTATATCAGCATTACTATAATTTTTTAACTTATCTCTGTTCAGTTTTAAAATATAAGTGTAAATTTTACTCAAATTATTGAGATCAGTTTTTTTATTTAGGCAGTTACTCTCTTCATTAATTTGCAACATTTCTAAAAATGTCCTTTTAAAAATGTTGTTTTCTATTCCAAGTACACTAACATTATCAAAACTCATTCGATGGTCAAATTGATTAACATGTTGAGCCAATGCACATGAATTCATATTTCTTTTACAATCACTTTTATGTGATGTTATTCTACCTTTTAAGAGTCTAGATGTTTGTCCTATGTATACTTTATTACAATCGTTACAAGGAATTTTATAAACTACATTATAATTTTGGGTTGTTTCTAGAGGAGTTTTTAATTTTGAAAAAAGTTTACTAATGGTCTTAATGTTTTTTTGTCCAATTTTGATATTAGTTTCTTTAATAACATTAATCAATTTAGGTGTTAATTCTCTAATGTGTGGTAATGATCGGTATTTTGTAATTGATTGAGAATATTCTGGAGAAACATCTAATGTTGTCTGAGATGTACTCCTTTCATTGAAAAGTAATTTGTTTACCAAATTTTTTGGATATGAATTTTCAATGAGGATATCTCTCAGTTCTTTCAGACACTCAACTTTCATTGAGGGATGGGAAACTTTTACAACAGATAATAACATTATTACTAGGTGGTACAGAAAATCAATTTGTAGTAATAGATTTATCAATTATTATTCTTATCACCCTACTAAAATGAAATTTAACATGATTAATAACATGAAACTGCGAGTTGTAAAAGTTTCCCATCCCTCAATGAAAGTTGAGTGTCTGAAAGAACTGAGAGATATCCTCATTGAAAATTCATATCCAAAAAATTTGGTAAACAAATTACTTTTCAATGAAAGGAGTACATCTCAGACAACATTAGATGTTTCTCCAGAATATTCTCAATCAATTACAAAATACCGATCATTACCACACATTAGAGAATTAACACCTAAATTGATTAATGTTATTAAAGAAACTAATATCAAAATTGGACAAAAAAACATTAAGACCATTAGTAAACTTTTTTCAAAATTAAAAACTCCTCTAGAAACAACCCAAAATTATAATGTAGTTTATAAAATTCCTTGTAACGATTGTAATAAAGTATACATAGGACAAACATCTAGACTCTTAAAAGGTAGAATAACATCACATAAAAGTGATTGTAAAAGAAATATGAATTCATGTGCATTGGCTCAACATGTTAATCAATTTGACCATCGAATGAGTTTTGATAATGTTAGTGTACTTGGAATAGAAAACAACATTTTTAAAAGGACATTTTTAGAAATGTTGCAAATTAATGAAGAGAGTAACTGCCTAAATAAAAAAACTGATCTCAATAATTTGAGTAAAATTTACACTTATATTTTAAAACTGAACAGAGATAAGTTAAAAAATTATAGTAATGCTGATATACCCAGTAGAGTTACTTGATTGTTTCTCATCATATTTGAAGTTGATTGACATTCATTTAAAATTTTATCTGTCTAATATTTTTACATACAACATTCTTTTTTTGATGCTAATTTCTATTTTTACTCAAGTTATGTAAGTAGATTCAATATTTTTTCTCCATTTATTAAATTTTCCTTTTGTAGTTGTCCTGAGGAAGGAAATAAACATTTCCGAAAGCTTGGCAAGATGACAAAGAGTTTTCTTTAAATCCAATATCAGACTGCAACCTCAAGATATTTTCAATTCTATATATATATATATATATATATATATATATATATATATATATATATATATATATACAGGGTGTCAATTTGAAAACTTCCCACCCTTAATATCTTCCTTCCAGTAAACAATATGAGTAATCGAAAAAACAGGTCAATTTTATTGTCAAGGGGGACACTTTCACGGACTATTTGTAGCCCTCGTGGTTCAACCCCCTAGGAGGGGTAGATGTTACCCTTATAATTTTAAATGGGAAGGGGGGTCAAGTGGCACATCATTTTGATGGGCGTTCAATTCTTGTTCCAATGGTACCCTGACTTATTATTTTGTGATGAGCATTTTCCGAAAAATTGCGTTCTAAACTAACAGAAGTAATTATTAGAACGCCTATACTGAGATGCATTATTGTATTGACTCCCTTTAATAAAAATGGTTAGAAGAGTAGGTGGCACCGCTCCAACCCTTGAATGACAGGAATAAATTTATTGCGCATGGGATTTTTTATTTGGTGGTTATTTTCCTTCTACACAATAAAATTTCATTTGCGAGAAAGACATTTCCAACATAAAATCTACTTACGCTTATCTTATTAGCTATTCGAAATGTTGTCCATTTTGCTCTAAACAGTAATACAGTCTGTTTTCGAACTCCCCTCTAACATTACGGAAAACTTCACTAGGAATTGACCGGCATGCTGCTGTAATTCGTCTTTTAAGTTCGTCAATATCAGAAGGTTGTGTTTTATAAACAACGGATTTAAGATGCCCCCAAAGAAAGAAATCTAAGGGTGTTAAATCCGGTGATCTCGGAGGCCATTCAACTGCTCCCCTTCTGCCAATCCATCTACCCGGAAATCTCTCGTTTAACCACTGTCGGACGGGAAGAAAATAATGAGGTGGAGCACCGTCCTGCTGGAAATGTAACAGATCCTCCTGCAAAAGTTCATTACCTTCTGCATCAATTTAAGTTTCTAGCTCGTGAGTTATAAGAGGATCGATAGTCTCTTCAAGCATATCAAGGTACAGATTGCCAGTCAAGTTTTCTTCCAGAAATACTGGACCAAGAATGGCATTTCCAAGAATACCAGCCCAAACATTAACTTTTTGTGGGTGTTGTGTATGCCCTTCCCGAAAAATATGTGGGTTTTCGTCACTCCAATAGCGACAATTTTGTCTATTAACATTGCCATTCAGAAAAAATGAACACTCATCGCTGAAACAGATGTTTAACAGAAGATTAGGGATGGTATTGACTCGATGAGACATGATTTCACAAAACTCTATTCTTCTATCATAATCATCCTCGTGGAGCTCTTGAAGAATCTGCATTTTATATGGATGAAATTTATGCATTTTCAATGCTTTTCTTATAGTCTCGCGTGACATTCCCGTCTGTTCTGATACTGATCGTAAGGAGCTCGTGGGCTCTGCAGCAAATGTTCCCAAAACTTCAATTTGAGCTGCTTCATTTAGTACTCTGGGGTTATTTCTTTTTTTATTTGTCACTGAACCAGTTTCGTAAAACTTATTCACCAAATCAAGCACATACCGGTGACTCACATTACAATTTGGATGCCAACAGGTACAACGGTATTCACAATACTTCCACATAGTTCAAATTTGCTAACCAATTTTTTGCCGGAAAACAGAAACTTTTTACAGCAGAAGTAGCAAAAAAGGAAGGCTATCTGTACAATTTCTGCGATGACACTTAAAAATTCAGCATTTAATAAACACAACTTTACTACTATCTACGTTTTACTATTAGACTACTTTTATGTAAAGTGTTTGGAGTTAATGGCTAATGTTACCCCTAATAAAGGGTTGGAACGGTACCACCTAATATTCTAACCAGTTCTGGCCAAACCATGCATCTCAGTATAGGCGTTCTAATAATTACTTCTGTTAGTTTAGAACGCAATTTTTCGGAAAATGCTCATCAAAAAATACTAAGTCAGGGTACCATTGGAACAAGAATTGAACGCCCATCAAAATGATGTGCCACTTGACCCCCCTTCCCATTTAAAATTCTAAGGGTAACATCTACCCCTCCTAGGGGGTTGAACCACGAGGGCTACAAATAGTCCTTGAAAGTGTCCCTCTTGACAATAAAATTGACCTGTTTTTTCGATTACTCATATTGTTTACTGAAAGGAAGATATTAAGGGTGGGAAGTTTTCAAATTGACACCCTGTATATCACAGTCATTGGTGAAAGAAAATTGTTTTCAAACTAAATATGAATTTACTTGTCCAGGAATTCTTCCAATGAATACGGTTCAATGTCACACAACAGATCAAAAACATGTTTTTTAAAATTTTGTCTTGTGCGATATTCTTTAATATTCAAGGGTAGATTGTTATAAAATTTAATTGATGCATAATGTGGACCTTTCTCTGTAATTGTAAGTCTATGCTTAGGAACAATAAAATTGGTTTTCTGTCTCGTAGAATATTCATGTCTGTATGTATCTTCTTCAAAATTTGATTTATTATCATAGACAAAAATTACACAAACATATATGTAAATGGCATATACGGTAAGCATTTTGTTGAATTTGAAGGTACCACGACAAGAATCTGTATATTTCATATTCAACATGGTCTTCAAGATACGTTTCTGCATGATAAAAATACGTTCAAGTTGTGTACTCCCTCCCCATACTAATATTCCATATTTCAGAAAAGGATAAACAGTCCCGTAATATGCGGTCTTCAGTGCTTCGAAATTCAAGTGTTTTTTCAAGACTCTAATTGCATAACACTTACTTGCTAGTTTTTTTTGAGAGATATTCTATATGTATTTCATAATTTAGTTTGTCATTTATATAGATTCCTAACAATTTTGTACTGGTTGAAAAAGACAATCTATCGCTTTCGAGCTGAACATAGTCCGGAATAGTAATATTTTTCTGAACAGTTTTAAAAAGTATGCAGTCTGTTTTAGAGGTGTTTAATAATAATTTGTTAGTACTAAAGTAGGTAGATACTGTTGAAATGTTGTTTGATATCGAGTCTTCCAGATTAAGTTGCCTGTTGATGGGTAAAATGATATTGGAATCATCTGCATAACTCACAACTGTAGTACTTGATTGTTTAAAAATTTCTGAAAAATCATTAACATATACAATGAATAGTAAAGGACCTAGAACACTTCCCTGTGGTACGCCTTTTTTGATTTCAGTAAAACCTGAGAAGAACTCAGTATTTTGTTTCCTAATAATACTTTTTGTTTCCTGTTACTCAAGTAAGAATTCAAGAGAGATTCAAGGCATTTCCTCTGATTCCATAGTTGAACAGCTTTTGAAGTAGAATGGAGTGATCAACACAGTCAAAAGCTTTACTGAGATCGAGAAAAATACCACATGCGCAAGAGTCATTTTAGTAGGTAACGAGTAAGTTCATAGTTGTTTTCTATAGAAACTATTGATTAAAATGGAAACTGATAGTGATATCGACTTAGATTTGACACCCCGAACATAATAGAAGCAGCGAAGGTAACAACACTGAATTTATTAACGGAAACGTCAAAGAATATGTATCAATGCGCTTAGAACCTTTTTTGGAATGGAAGGTAGATCAAAAGACAAAATCGTTTTGCTAGAACGTTTTGTAGAAAAAGTATGGTATGCATCTAGCAACAAAATGGCAATTTTGCACTCGTATGAATTGGCACTTGCCTTCGGCTCTTGCTGCAAATTTCATACTCGTGCAAAATGGGCATCATTTTGTGCTCATTGCATAATATACTATATCAAGTAAAGTTTCGTTTTGAACAATAATCCTCCCAGAGTCTATGCCGTTTTCAACCGAGATGGCTGACTCAAGTGTGACGCGCCTGGCTAGGTTAAAAAAAATTGTCAGGATACCACCAGGCTTTGCAAAATATATCTGTAGACGGATGAATCATCTAAAGTGAGTAATGTTTTTACGTACCTTGATTTCCTGATATCTAAAAATTGGTCATTTGGTCAAGCTGGCAGGTAGGCATGCGAATATAGTACATACTAACACTACTCAATCGTACACATTCCGTTCGTTTAAAAATAAGTGACGTCTGGCGGCCCTGGGATCTTACTCTATTATGTCCTGTTAGTATTTCTATAAGGAGGTACGGTACTTGACGGTTTCTGCCTAAGAGCCATGTCGTTCTTGACTTATTTGAGCCGGCTACAAGGTCTTTCGACTGCCTGCAGCCGGTATTTTCCCTCCAAAGTATATTCAACTCTTCTTCCGCAATCTTGCGATGCCTAGTACAGGCTCCGGCCCACAGAACGGTGTTGCAGATCCGGATCTGGCAAGTCCGTCTGCCACCTCGTTTCCGCGCACCCCTCTGTGACCCAGGACCCATACCAGCATTTTCCATGGCCTCCTTATGGTGGACCACAAATAGAGGTTTGAATCTATTATTAGTGAGAGTAACGGAAGGTACAGAAGGGTATCGGTAGTCATATCTTTATGAAAGTACTTCAAATAACACCATATCCCCTTGAGTTAAAAGATTTGAGACCGATAAGCATATTGCCAACATTATCTAAGGTACTTGAAAGAGCTATAGAAGTTCTGTTAAAAAATCATATCGACGAGTGTTCATTGTTGCCTGTAACACAATCTGAAATTCGTAAAAATTATAGCTGCACAACCAATGGCTCTTCTTCATATTATTGATGATATTGTTAAGGCTTTGGATCAAGGCAAATGCACGATATCACCTTGTGAATAGAATTTCGCCCTTTGCTTACATGGTAACTTATATTTTTCTGTGAATATTTTCTGTAACTAAAATTGTCGATGAAAGTAATAAAGACATATATTATAATTATCATCATTATCAGTTAGGTTTTTCATCGATATCGTTTCTAAGCTATGTATATGTTTTCAAACAATTTCAAATGATTTATCTTTAATTTCTATATTTTTTTGCATATAGGTGTCTAATCGACTAATAAACAATTTAATTAATGTCGCAACACAGTCATGCAGTCATCATTTTTATTTCAGAATGCAGGACACGTTACAAATGTATAGATAATCCCATTTTTCATTTTGTGCATTACGATATGATTCTATCCATCATTTCGATATCAATTTAATCCATACATTGGATGAAGTGTCCCCGCCATATTCGGAAGTGCCCAAAATTTAAATTCATTTTGATGAATGGCTAGGCCATTCTCGTATACGACTGGCATTTGAGAAATGACCGCTCGTTAATATAAAACATTCAACGAGAATAAATTCAATAAACGGCTACATCCTGATGGGCCTTAATGGAGACAAAAGTGAAATGGATGTTATTCGAAACTCAATCAAGATGTAATCCCATCAGTATATCCAAAAATGATATGGATCAAGTGAAATAGAAGTCTCAGTGCATCGTTTTTTGAACAACAAATTCACAACCTGTGAAATATAGCCGCAATGAATGATAGAAATTACTGATGAAAACGTATATTGATTGCCAAAAATTTGTGACATGCAAAAACAACTTCTGAAAAATATATGACCTACTGGATTACACTAAATCTTTGAATCGTAGAAATCCAAAACAAAATGTATATACAAGATGATACAGAATCTTCTACATTCTCCCCTTCGTGAAGGAGTATTCACTAATCCTCAGTAGAAGTGGGCAGAATGTATAGTTTGGACACAGGTCTGCTGTAGCTTCCCCTTTTTGTGAGAACCTTTGCTACTCGAATGACGCCATCTTTTCCTGGATACGCCTCTTCAACACGTCCCATCAGCCATTCCGTTCTTGGGGTTTTCTCATCGACAATGACTACCACATCACCGACTTTCACTGGGGTCCTTTGATCGTGCCATTTTTGTCGATTGATTAGGGTTAGTCTATAGTCCGCGATCCAACGTTTCCAGTACATATCTGCTAGGGCTTGAGCAAACTTCCATTGCTTTCTTGTAGAAATTGAATTATCTGCATAAGAGGGTAGTGGGAAATTCTTCTCTGGGTTTTACTGACTTCAATGATACCCTGAGAGCTGTCTTTACCGCTTTCACCATCCTTTCCCATACACCTGCCATATGAGGAGCACCTGGACAATTGAAATTCCATATAGTTCCATTAAGAGTAAGTTTGTTGGAAAGGAAAACGCAAAACTGAAAGAAGAAATTGAATACCTAAAAAGGGACCAGAACAAAAAAAAAACATAATAATATTTGGCTTGAAGAAAAAGAGAGAAGAAATAACACCAAAAAATCTAAGCACGGAACTGAATGTACTATTAGACGTGGAACTAAATGAAAATGATTTCAACGACTGCTACCCACTTGGAAAATCCGAAAATTGTCCTATAAAAATCGAATTTTTGTCTAACCTAAAAAAAAGACATGTCCTGCAAAACTGCAAAAAACTAAAAGGGAAAAATATTTCCATTGCACATGATCTGACTCATAAACAGAGAAGTGATCATAAAATTCTACGAAACGACTGCCAAGACATGTTGAACATCTTTATTAACATCTCGTGCCGGTTCTTCTGGCCAAAATACAACAGAACGTTTCAGAAAGGAAGGACCATTCAACCAAGAATTTCATTATTTTCGTATCTTGATCGGCCACATTAATTTCAGATGGAATCCAACTCCATTGTGAAGTGGCAGTTTCCTCTTGAATCTCACCGATTCGACAGGCAACAAACATGGGAAATATCTTGGATTGGGATATGATTTGATGGAGGACAACCATAGAATCGGTCCAATAGAAAACTTCTCCAATTGCAAATTCTATTTCTCGGATAACCGCTGCTTGCAACTCTAATTTGGGGATGGTCTGCTGCTTCAAAGGTGCTACCTTATACTTGGAAGTTACGAATGCTGTTGATACTTTCTCACCAACTTGAACTCGGAAATAAGCAACTGCTGCATAGACTTTGTCGCTAGCATCACAGACAACATACAATTGTACCTTTTGAACAATAGCTATTTCTGGAAAGTAATATCTAGGAATAGATATCGGCGTTATGCATTGAAGTTCCGTGAGCCATCTCCTCCAGATCTCAAAAAGGTCTTGTGGTATTTCCGAATCCCAATCAATGCTAGTCTTCCAAATTTCTTGCATCAACAGCTTTCCTTCCAACAGTGGAGGTGCAAGAAAACCAAAAGGATCGAAAATAGACATTATCAGCCGAAGAACTTCTCGCTTTGTTGGTACCTTGGCTCCTTTGACAATTTCTTGAGGAATCAATCTTCTTCAAATTCAAAGTGAATATGAAGTCATCTGTCTCAGGTCTCCAGGATAGGCCCAAAACTCTCTCAATCTTCTCTGAATCAATCGTTAGTTGATTTTGTGAATCGGAGCGCAGGATCTCAGGATCTATTGGATCACTTTCTTCGAATTACTTATCCACTTTGTCATTTCGAAACCAGCCTGAGGATGTACATGGATGACCTCGGCGACCCGCTTCGTAGCATCTCCTTCGGTATTGTATGAGTCGAGATAGTTGTCTACATAGTGTTGTCTCTGGATAGCTCTCGTGATACCTGGAAACTGCTGCTCAAAGTCCATAGCATTCTTGTTTTTGACAAACTGTGCTTCCGAAGGAGATGAAACTGCCCCGAAAATCATGACATTCATCTCGTATACGTCTGGTTCACAGTTTCTATCTTTACCTCTCCATAGAAACCGCTGTGCACATCTATCTTGCTTCCTAATCAGCACTTGATGAAATATTTCCCGAATATCTCCGTTAAAAGCAAGTTAACCTTGCCTGAACCGCAAAAGAACTGAAACCAGAGGCGGAACATAATCTGGGCCTTGCAAAAAAAATTATTGAGAGTGTAACCATGCGATTTTGCTGCTGGATCGAAAACGAGCCTGAGTTTTCCAGGTTTATTGATGTTGTACACCGCAAAATGAGGTAAGTACCATGTCTTTGATCTCTCACATAATACTTCTGATGATTCAAGCAGCCTCGCATAATTTTTCGTCTGGTATTCATATATTTTTTGGCAATACATGTCTGCAAATGTTTCATCTTTATCCATCTTCCTCTCCATACAAAACAACCTCCTCATTGCATTTCGTTTGCTTTATGCCAAAGTCTGATTTTCATTCCTCCAAAGATGTCCGATCTCGAAGTGATTTTCAACTTTCTTCAGAGTATTTTCCATGATCTGCAGTGCTATCTTGTCTTCTGCTGACCTGACTATGATATCTTTGGTGCCTATACCGAAAGTTTCCAATTTGAAACTATCTTTTATCAGAAAGTGGAGATCCTCGTCGTGGATTTGTCGGCAACATAAACTTACATGAGATGTCTCATTACTGCGTTTAGAAAAGTTGATAGCACCGTTGATTGTCCAACCCAATCTTGACCTTGACAGGGATTGGTTTATAAAATTTTGGTTGAATGATCTGCCTTGGGACGATAAGGCCGCATTTATCTTGTCCAATCAATATTTGGGGAGTTGCAGACTTCACAGATTCCAGAATCTTACGATCTAAGTAAGGATATGTTCTGGCTATCACATCCACATTTATATCTTGACGTGGTAGGCAGATATTTCTAACAGTTCTTACTTGATTCATTCTGTAGAACTCTGAGGAAGTTAATGCAGAGATATCGACAGAGATCAATTGCGAATTGTCTTTAAAATGCGTTATACCATTAATCCACTGATAACATTAGGGTACAATTGGGCCGGCTAGTTGGAGTTGATCAGCTAAATCTTTGTCAATCATGGAGCATGTTGATCCTTCGTCGAACGAAGCAAAAGTTAGTAGTTCTCCTGCAGGTCCTCTGATTTTGACTGGGGCGATTCTCCGAAGCACTGTATTTTCTGCTAGAGCTACATTGGTACCACAGAAATCATTCTGATGACTTTCAGGAACTGTGCTTTCTCTTTCTAGGTCGAGTAATGAATTGTTGTAATTGAAGTGTTGGGATGGTACTGATTTTCTAACTGCATCTTATATTTTACCCAACTATATTTTAGAGTAGGAGTCAATTTTTCAACCAGATTTGATAATAGGTCAGGGTTGTGTAGATACAAATCTGAATTAACACTTTTGATTGCAGTCACCATGTTACTGCATTTGAAAATGTGATGTATGAATCAATCTTATCATTCTTGATGTAACGTAGTGTTTTCACTTTTTCTATCAAAGACATGATGATCCAGTCAGTCCTCCCAAAATTCATCTCAAGCATTTTTATAATCATTGGAACATTGGATGAGGAAGTCAGCAAAGCTCTGACCGTTTCTTTGGCTCTTCCTCGTCGAGTCTGATAAGATTTTCTTCGTCAGTCAAACCGTACAATTCAGTTGTTCTATTGAATTCACTGATGAAGATAGTCCATTCTGTAAGTTCCCCGGAGAAAGGGCACGAATCTCACAGTCTTTGACGAAACAGTAATCTGTTATTAGCTGTATTTTCCAAGCACTGTCTGGAAAAATCTAATAAATCTCTGCATCTTCCTCCAACTTCCGGAACAGCTGTTGAATTGTTGTACCCGCAGCTTGTGAGAAAAGGAGTACCGTCAGTTGGAATATCTTTCACTTCAATTGGTATGACTCGGTTAAATTCAGATTGTTCATATTTAGAAGGAACCAATACCAAACCAGCATACTTTTTGGTTTCTTCCACCCACTTATCCAGAAATTGACTCTCATTTTGAGGCTCAACGTTCGAATAGATGTTGCATCTGATTCGTAATCGCTTTTAGTTTCTATAATCTTCTTATGTAGCTCCATTTGTCTCATCATATTCTCACGTTTCATTTTAATGGCTTTCAATCGTTCTTCCGCTTCTTCTTCATCAAATTTCTTTTTCTGCTCCAACATCATGAGTTCCAAATTCAATTTTGAAATATCAGACCTTGTAGACATAACAGATTTTTTTGACTCAACTGACTTTCGTTGAGTTGCTCCTTTTACACTAGAGTCAACTATTACTGATTCAGTATTTGTTAAGCACACTTCTTCATCTGCTGCTGAATGGTCGATAGTATTCCTCATCTGATCATTTGGAGAAGCTGTACGAACTCCGCAACCTTGTCGATCCGTCGTATTTGCACATATACTATAGGAAGGCACGTTAAAACTAAGCTCCGTACCTTCAAACCTTCTCGCAGGAATTCCCAAATTACACCTGGAACTTCTTCGCAGACTCAGACTCTGAGGATCATTTTCTGCAGGCTTGTTTTTCTCCATAGCGCGTTCGTAAAGGATTGAAAGACCAATGTGAAATATATCCTCAATGAATGATAGAAATTACTGATGAAAACGTATATAGATTGCATAGAAATACATATTATAAACTTACTCTAGAATGCTAATCCCCATGTCAAAAGTGTTGTAAAAAGTTCAGGCTAGTCCGCAATGCGCAAGCGCGTCATTAGTGATTTTTGTAACAGGCCCGCCTTTAGTAAAATATTATGGTACTTATGAAGATTAACAAACGTTAATTCTGAATCTCGGAGAATAAGATTCGAAACCTCATTGTGCTTATACCTGTTATTTGTATTTAGCCGATTTGAATACATATTTTCACATATTTATGATCCCGAATATTCAGCAAAGGCCATCAGAAAGGCCATCAGAAAGTAGATTTTTGGTATCACATTAACTTTTCAGCTGTAGTTAACCAACAAAAACCTAAGAACCACCCCAAATCGTCGGTGCGAATTTCAAGGAAGCACTGGATTGGAAAATTAATTGAAAGTACAAACACTACAAACATTTATTTCAGCTAATATGAATAATTTCAACTCAAATTGAATTTATAAAATTGGATGCTTGGAAGTTTTTTTTCTAGAACGATTCATGTCAAAATACGCGACTGCTTTTAATTTAAATCATTTGAAGGGATTAACATGCTATTTCTACGAGTATTTCTGGTTGTATTACCTTAGTGCAATTTCCACAATGGGGGTGCATGAAAAAGAGATGCCAGAAGTATTTTCCTTACCATCAAAGAAAAACACTTCCATATTGACATTAATTTTCTGAGGCGATTCTGTGTATGTTTAGTACTTTTTGTAGAAATCTAGAAGTCATAATATAAGCAGGTGGTAGAAAGTTGTATCACTCGCCATGCATGCTTACGCAGACACAGTATTGGTACTGCACTAGGTTTCAAATTATTCTATTGTCATTTTCACTTCAATTGTCATGAGGAAAATGTCTGCCAGAAATTACAATTTTCTCACTCAAATGTTCTGATGGGGTCTCTTCTTAAAAACAATAACAAAAAAATCATGCCTTTTTGCTATTTTGAGCAAAGCATATAGGTACTTCGTTATCTACCAAAAATGATTTATTTCAGGTATTTCTCCTTTATACAACACTAAACAGTTCATTGTTTATTTTTAGGAAGAAACGGCTTTATTATAAATTGTCTTTAAAGAAACAAGATTAATGCAAATTCACGAAAGATGAAAGAATAACCAACAACAGACACCACACAAAACGACAAGAGAAAATCTTAAATTCTAAAAACCATCTCTGTCTCTGACAAGAGTGACAGATCTTAGTGACAAGTCTTCCTGTTGATGAAAAAACACTATTGCACGGTCATTATAATTACAGTAGCATAGGGTACATTATTGTTTTAAAAAATTTCTTTCGCGTTTAAAATTCGGAGTAATCTATCTCTAAAAGATTCATTTCGGTTTTAAAAAGTCCTAAATGCTCTGTCAAATTTCTCTCTTTCAAATGACATGTGTGTTATTGCCTCATAACAAAAAACTCTGAATTGGAACACCAAACTATTTTCAAACTTGGCAACGATCTACTCAAACCACACAGATGACGCGCATGCGCACATAGTAAACGGGTCGCATACGCGGCATGCTTTTCGCCGTGAAAATTGGCAGGATTAGCATTCTAGAGTAAGTATATAATATACAGGGTGGGGCACCGAAAACGAAACGGATCGAATATCTTCAAAACGCATTTGTTGTGAATAAAATGCAAAAACAGGTCGATTTTTAATCCAATCTTCCTATCATAACCTCAACTGTCACACCTCTCCCCCCACCCCTTGGGCACTATCACCAAATCAATTTGAATAGGGAAGGTAGTAAGTGTGACACATCATTGAAAAGGCAATTTCATAAGGAATTCAGCCATGTCAATTTTTGCCACCTAACTTTTTATTTTGGCGCCCTCTTGCGGGAAAAATAACTGTTCCGTATTCCAAATTATAATACTGCATTTGCAAGCTATTTTGACATGGATTCGGTGACAATGCATTATGGAATTTTTCTAAGAGAAAAAACAAAATGGCGGACATGATTTGCAATTATGGTCCGATTCGATTCAAAATTGATATGTGGTGGTTTTCAAGGTCGGAAATTATGATTTGTTCGTCAATGCAAAATAACAAGATAGTGGCTCCAAGATGGCGAATGAAATTTGTAATTCTGGTCCGATTCAAATCAAAATTGATATGTGTGGATTTTCAGGGCGAAAAATTGTGATATTTTTGTCAATGCAAAAAACCAAGATGGTGGACGAAATTAGTAATTGTGGTTTGATTCGATTCAAAATTGGCATATGAAGGTTTTACAAGTTTCCAGTATGACTACAGTGAATCAACTGAATTGATGAAAAAAAGATTTTATACAAATTAGGAAACAATACTTCCCTTTTGTTTTGTTATTTTATGTATTCTTTATTATTCTTTATTATTCTTATTATTATTCTAAATTATAAAATGCAACGCATCCTCAGATCGTCTTACTTGGCTCACCGCTTATAACTTCTCATTTTATCGTGAATAAACCTTTTAAAGCTTTTTTACTTGTGTATGGGAATGTGTACCGCCTACACATTCGTAGATATACTCTCGACAGTGAGTGAGAGAGTCGTCGTTTGTAAAAACTCCACAAAATTAGTTGTCCTACGCAATCTACAAGTGTTGTGAACTCCAATCATGGCCCGTGGAAGCGATTACATGATAAACCGCAAGATAATATCCCATCCAGAACCACCGCATCTGATAACAGATAAGAGTTTTAAAAGACACGAATTTCTCCGATTTAGCAAGCAGTCCATTTTTCTCTCCTGAGTTTGTCAAGGTGAAATATCGATATCATTCCCTGCAGTTGGCATTTGGATGATTTCCGATTTTTATCTTCGCACAAAATAATATTTTATTTAGATGTGTGCGTAACAGAATCAGAATTTTACCGCGCCTGAAAATCCCTGAAAATCTTCACATACTAATTTTGATTCGAATCGGACCAGAATTACAAATTTCGTCCGCCATCTTGGAGCCACCATCCTGTTATTTTGCATTGACGAACAAATCATAATTTCCGACTTCGAAAACCACCACATATCAATTTTGAATCTAATCGGACCATGTTTGCAAATCATGTCCGCCATTTTGGAGCCGCCATTTTGTTTTTTCTCTTAGAAAAATTCCATAATGCATTGTCACCAAATTTATGTCAAAGTAGCTTGCAAATGCATTATAATTCGGAATACGGAACAGTTATTTTTCCCGCAAGAAGGCGCCAAAATAAAAAGTTAGGTGGCAAAACTTGACATGGCCTTATGAAATTGCCTTTTCAATGATGTGTCACACTTACTACTTTCCCTATTCAAATTGTTTGGGTGATAGTGCCCAAGGGGTGGGGGGAGAGGTATGACAGTTGATGTTATGATAGGAAGATGTCTTCCTTGGATTAAAAATCGACCTGTTTTTGCATTTTATTCACAACACATGCGTTTTGAAGATATTCGATCTGTTTCGATTCCGGTGCCCCACCCTGTATATTTCAATGATTGATTGCCAAAAATTTGTGACATGCAAAAACTGTTATTAAAAAACAACTTCTGAAAAATGTATGACTCACTGGATTACACTAAATCTTTGAATCATAGAAATCCAAAACAAAATGTATATACAAGATGATATAGAATCTTCTACACAACCAGTACAAAATACGTTATATTAAATTAATATAATATAAGGTATACATCATTTAACAATAATAATACATAAAAATGTAGAACAACGTAAAAATTGAATGAAAAAAGTGTGAATTGGTGTTCTTTTGCCAATAGAAGAGAACAAAATATGCTTTTTGGCTTATAATAGACCAGTGCTGATGCATTTTTGAGATAAAAAAATAGCACCATGAGACCTACTGGAAGAGGAACAACATATTGTTCGAATGACGGGAAAAATAAAGTGGAGCTGACAATATGGAGAAAGGTTTTTCACGATTGGCAAAGAAAGTTGACATCTTATCAAAAAACTTTAAGGACAAAGTTGTTGATAATAAAAAGATCTACAACTTTTGTATGTAACATTTTTCTACCTAACCTCAAATTTCCCGGGAAAATCGAAATAAACAATTTTCCACTTTTAAATTTTTTCTCGGGCAAAAATTAAATTTTTTTTCACGAAATTTGGTAGAAATATAACTTATCATGTTTCGAACTTTTCCTTTTTTTTTAGACATATTCCGAAAAAAACGAACTCATTTTCAACTGAAAAGTTTCACAGATAAAATTCATCTTTTCAAGCTCGCCAGCCACCATTTTGTCCGTTGAAGCGTCTTCTTTTAGATTATGTCATGAACAAGTAGCACTACTATTCCTAAAAATCAATTTTTTTATTTTTGTTCTAAACTCATATTTATTTAATACAGTTATTGAAATTAACAGCTGAAACCTTTCGAGAATACTAATTTCATGTTACCTTGATAGGTACAAAGAATAAACAAGAACATAAATAAGGATTTGTTTATGATAGAAGGGCGAAAGGAGGTGAACTTTTTGTGGGTAAAAATGTTGTCTCACGATTTGCAGCGAAAATCAACCTCTTACAAAAAGAAAAAGAAAAGATCCAACATTTTTTTCACATAATCTCAAATTTTCCGAGAAAATCGGAAAAACCGTTTTAATTTAGTTTTTAATTTTGTAGCAAAATTCAGTGGAAATATAACTAACTACAAAAACTACATAAAACAATGTCTTATTGCTCAAGTTAACACCCACATCCTGGACACATCACATCCACTAGCCGGCTTGACATCAAACATCCAAACAGCAAGACTCACAAACCAACACTCCGCAGCTCTATTTCTAGACATCATTAAAGCATTTGATGATAGTGTTTGGCATGAAGGAATTGTTGAATGGACAATGTCATCTCTTGTGAATTCATCTGATATTTCACCATGTATATGGTTGTTATGAAAATGAGTTTGTTTTTGTGAAAAAAAACATATATATGAATAGTAATTGAAGCTGTCGTCAATTTAATCAGAAACTTTCAGAGCGTTTTATCAGGTTATGGGCCCAGATCGTCGTTAACCACAAGAAATATCAAATGGAGACATACTAGAAGTTGTAAGCTCGTTTATAAATTCCTTTCCGTTGCTGAAAATTTGAAGCTGTCAAAGTTTCTTCAAATTGTCAAAATGGATAAATTTCCGAAATTCCAGAAACTACACGTAAATACGAATTTTCATTCATGGAAGACTATGGTTTTCGCTTATATGGATGTTTACAATCTGTTCAAAATCGTAACTGGTGAAGATAAGGACCCGTCAAACGACCCACCTCTAGTGGAACCATCCGATTCCAAGTATTCCGAAGTAATGAAGGATTTCAGTGCGAAATGTGAAGACTGGCGCTATCGACATTCACTAGCTCGAGCATTCTTACTATTCAATGTTGATTCCAGTATTATACCCCAAATCACTTGCTACTTGGAAGCTCAGAAAATATGGAAGAAACTATGCGATTTATTTGATAAGAAAAATGAATATTCTCTGCATGCCCTTGTGAAGTCAGTCGTTGGGATCAAATGCGAATCAAAATATAACTTCCCTGATCATATAGCCAAGTATAACGAATTGTGGGCTAGGCTAGTAGAACGTACTGCAAAAACTCCTAATGAAGACAAGGATTCCCTTGTTGCTGTTTTACGTCCTTTAGCAAATTCAGTGAAAGCAAAAGGTTCCTTATTTCTTACCACCTTGCCCGAAGAAATGGATAATATTGTGGATAATTTAAAAACCAAAGATAATCTTACTTACGATGACATTTGTTCACGATTATTGGAGTTATCAATTTCTACCTCTGTTTCTCAGGACAACACAACCTTTCTGATGAAAGAAAAGAGAGAAAGAAGGCAATATACAAAAGAGTGCACTTACTGTAAGGAACATAATAGGTGGTTCAAAGGGCATACAATTCAAAACTGCAGAAATAAAAAACGTGAAGAAGAAAGGGCAAACATAGTTTACAGTGATGAGTTCGACGAAATTGCATATCCAGCTTCATTTTCAACTGAAAATTCCAACAAATGGATTTTTGACACAGGAGCCACTTCGCATATGAGTGGAAATAAGCATGCATTCGAAAATATAGTTCCTTATAAAGGTTCTATACGGTTAGGAGATAACAAAAAGATTGATGTAACCCACATTGGAACTGTCAAATTGAAAGCTCAACTGCCCCAAGGATCTTGCCTAAATGTAACCCTCCATGATGTTCTTTATGCTCCAGAACTGAAATGCTCATTGATCTCATGGGAAACATTGAAGTCCAAAGGAATAAGCATGAAAGGTGCAGAAGATATAACGTTATGGAAAAACGGTAAAATGGTTGGTTGGATCGTCTCCAAGAATAAGGAAAATGTGTTTCAAGAAGTGGACCCTGCTATTGCCAATATTAGTGTTTCGACCTGGCACAGACGATTGGGACACGCTCCTGTAACCTCCTTCAATGAAATAAAAGACTCAATCTCAGATCCATCCGTGATACCGAAGGCGAAGAGTCAATTCGAGTGTTCTGCATGTCAAAAATCGAAAATGACTAGAAAAATATCCAGAGAACAGGGAAATTCTTTCAATGGAATTTTGGAAAAAATTCATTCCGATGTCGCCGGACCTTTTCCAACCATGTCTTTAGGAAAGAAGAACTATTACGTTTCATTCATTGATGAAAACTCTAGGTACGCAGAGGTGAAGTTCCTTTCGAAAAAAAGTGAGGTGGAAGAGGCAACAAAAGAATTCATCACACGAATTGAAAGACAAACCGAAAAAAGAATCAAAATATTCAAGTCCGATAATGGAGGCGAATATACATCAAATTCTCTGAAATTGTTCTTTGCAAATCTGGGAATAAAAGCAGAAAATTCCATCCCAAGAATACATGAATCGAAAGGTATCGCAGAACGTTTCAATAGAACTATTACAACGATTGCAAGAACAAGTCTGATTGATTCTGAACTACCTGAATATTTATGGGCAGAAGCTGTGGCTCATCCAGTTTACTCCAAAAATCATATTCCTCACTCTTTCACTAGGAAAACTCCCATTGAGATGTTTTTCGGAACCAAACCTTCTATTGAGCACCTAAGAGGATTTGGAGAAAAAGCGTATATCCATATCCCTGAAGAAGTACGGAGATCAGGTGGTAAATTCGAAGAGAGAGCATCACAGGCAATTTCTGTTGGATACGGCGCGAAGGTGGGACGGTATCGTTTTTGGACAGGAAGAAAAGTAGTACTCTCTAGAGATTACAAGTTTTCACTAGATAATGATGAAGTGGTCCTCATTTCCCCATCCAATGATGATAAAATGAATGGAAAAATTCAAATGCCACTTTCTTCCATTCAAAGTGAGAACAATGAAGAAGAAATTGCTTCAGGGAGAGAAAGGGAATCAACTGTTTACTCGAATAGTGCCCTAGAAGATGATAAATCGATCAGACGTAGTACTCGGACACGTAACCCTCCTTTGCAGTATGATGAAGAATTTTGTAATATAGCTATAGATGAACCGATATCCTATGAGGAAGCAATTTCCGGAACTGAAAAGAAAGAATGGTTGCAAGCAATCGACGAAGAAGTTGAATCTATGCAGAAAAATGAAGTATGGGATATTGTCGATGCATCATCAGTTCAGAGAGTTGTTGGATGCCGATGGGTTTTCAAGAAAAAAATGTCTGAAAATGGTGAAGTATCCAAATTTAAGGCCAGGCTTGTTGCTCAGGGTTTTAGTCAAATACCCGGGATCGATTTTGAAGAGACCTTTGCTCCTGTCGTACGATATGAGACTATAAGATTGCTTTTAGCACATGCCATTCACAAAAAAATGTTAGCGAGACAAATGGATATCAAGACAGCATTCCTCAATGGAGATATTGATGTCGAAGTGTACATGAAGATTCCAAAGGGCCTCAATAAATATCCGGGAAAAGTATGTCGTCTGAAAAAGAGTATCTGCAGCTTGAAGCAATCACCACGCCAATGGAATCAAAAACTGATTACAGTCTTGAAGAAAATTGATCTCCAGCAATCCAATGCAGATCCCTGCTTATTCTGTTCATCAGATAAAGAGCAAGTAATTGCAGTCTATGTAGATGACCTATTACTGCTGGCTTCTTCTGAAGTTAAAGCGAAGGTGATAGAAGATGTTTTGCTCCAAAACTTTGAATTTACTTTCCTAGGAGTACCTACATACCTTCTTTCAATCAAAATAACCTGGCAGAAGAACAGTTTAACGTTGTCCCAGGAACACTACATCTATAAATTATTGGAAAAATATAACCTTTTGAATTGCAAACCTGTATCAACTCCAATGGACTGTGGAACTCGTTTGGAGAAAACTAAACCAGAATAATCAAGAGCCGACAAAGAAATCTATCAATCCAAAATTGGAAGCCTACTTTATTTAGCCATGGGAACCAGGCCTGATATTGCTTATACTGTAAATGTTTTATCACAGTTCTGTGTTGACCCGTCGATTGTTCATAGTAGTTTAGTGAATCATCTCTTTCGTTATTTGAAGGGTTCACTGCAAAAAAACTTCTTTACGAGTTTGTGGAAGTTCCATCATTGAAATTATACAGTGACGCCTCATTTGCAAATTCTTTAGATGACAGGCGGTCCTATACTGGGTATGTTGCTTTCTATGGTGATTCTATTGTTTGCTGGTGTACAAAAAACAGCAGAGTGTAGCAGTTTCTACGACAGAGGCCGAATAGCAATGTGGATGTCTCAGTTAGTGGAAGATTTGGGAGAAAAAGCAACACCATTACTTTTGTGTGATAACCAGTCAACAATTCATTTGTCCGTAAATCCCGTATTGCATCAAAGAAGCAAACATATTGATGTGCATTATCATTACATCAGGGAAAGGATAATGAATGAAGATGTTAGTATTTCCTATATTCCATCCAAAAAAAATTCAGCTGATTTGTTCACAAAACCATTGGGTAAACATCATTTCATTTTGGATATTTGTCGTCGAAATTCATGAAGAGCCTTCATTGAGGGAGAGTGTTGAATGGACAATGTCATCTCTTGTGAATTCATCTTATATTTCACCATGTATATGGTTGTTATGAAAATGAGTTTGTATTTGTAAAAAAAACATATATATGAATAGTAATTGAAGCTGTCGTCAATTTAATCAGAAACTTTTAGAGCGTTTTATCAGGAATCCTATACAAACTCTACAACTTGAACATTCACAACAATTTTCACCAAAACAAGGCGTCCCGCAGGGTTCGCCACTATCACCACTCCTCTACAACATCTTTTGCCACGACATTTATAACTATGACCTCTTGAATAAGAAAGAATTTGATAAGAGCCTTTACATCCTTCAATACGCAGACGACACTGCATTAGTCTCACATAACAAAACCCTGACACACACAGGGGAAAAACTTCAACAACTCGTCAACAAAGTGGAAAAATGGTTGTCTTTGGCGCTTGAAGCCTAACCCAACAAAATCCCAATTCATCATCTTCCACCACAATCCATCAGCAAACCTTCCTAGTGTCAAGTTAAACAGCCAAATCCTGAAAAGCAGAACATCAGTTAGATGTTTATCTACTCATTGACTGCGGCAGCCAACAATTCGTTGTTCTGACCAATCCAATTGTTGCTGCCTGTCAATGAGTCGATAAACATCTACTTTGGTTCGTGTCAAATTAAGTTTCAACTAGTGACTGTAGATGTCATAAGTTACTTTCTGTTATATACTGCCTTGCCTTCACGGTACTAATTTTTGAGTGGATTCGTTTTGATTTTGGGAGCTCCATAAATCCTTTCTGATGAGTGGGTGACCACGAAACAGCTGTCAAAGGTTGGAACTCTCGGAATCAAATCGAAAATTACTCTATTTTCACTTATATATACACATATATAAAAAAATTCTTTCTTTGATATTATTATATTTCCAAATTGTATTATCTGGATATTTGTATTTCGAGTGGTGTCCTTCTGGCCTTTGCTTGCATAGACCGTTGAGCATGTTAAAGTTGGCTTCTTTTTCTGAGAATCTTCGTGTGAGATCATAAATTACTTTCTGTATATATATATATATATATATATATATATATATATATATATATATATATATATATATATATATATATATATATATATATATATATATATATATATATATATATATATATTTCAATTATTCAATTATCTTATAAACACACATTTTTCCATGTACTAATAGCTGACACAAAATTATTGTTCACAGGCTGAAGGACCTCGGTCTATGGCCTTTTGGTAATTACCAATAAATAAAGTTTATTATTATTATTATTAACATTGCAATTTTTGCTAAAAAGAACTTGCAGACATTTCCTGCAAATTATCAACAAATCGGCAATATGGTATTAAGGGAAAGTATACCACTTCATAATACAAGTATTTTAGAGAAGGGTACTATAATTTAAAAAAAAATGCGCTGCTTCCACATTTGAAGAAATCAATACTATGGGTATTTTCAAATAAACTTCGAAAGAATATGTGAGTCCTAATTCATTTCATTCATTGGAAGAAATGTGATGCCCGTATATTTATTTTTATGTTTATGTTTATTTGTTTGATACAGTCACATCAATGTATCTTGGAATTGTTAAGTAATTGTTTATATCTAATATATCTAGTTGTATTATAGTATCGTATATGACGTTACTGATGTTTCATAGGAAATTCGTAGCACTGAAAGTATTATAATCATTATAATTTTTATAAGGATACGTGCATATTCAAAAAATATTTAAGATTACCAAATATCGTTTGGTTCAGAGAGGATTTCTTGAAATACACAAATCAGATGGATTTAACCCAGTTCCATGAAAATCACTCTTGGCAAACTCAGGGTACCCTAGAGATATTATAGAAATAACACTGCTAATCATCCTGAGGAATTATGCGAGACAATCCTGTCAATTTGCTGGGGATATGTTATTTTAGATATCCCACCATAGAAATATATATTATATAATTATTCTAGAATGCTAATCCCGCCAATTTTCACGGCGAAAAGCGTGCCGCGTATGCAACCCGTTTACGATGTGCGCATGCGCGTCATCAGTGTAGTTTGGGTAGATCGTTGCCAAGTTCGAAAATAATTTGGTGTTCCAATTCAAAGTTTTTTGTTATGACGCAATAAAACACATGTCATTTGAAAGAGAGAAATTTGACAGCGCATTTAGGACTTTTTAAAACCGAAAAGAACCTTTTTCTGAAATCGTTCAAGAATGCCCACTTTCTCGGAGCAACTTCAGGCCTCAAAATACGCTAATCTAGTATTTTAGTCCGTTGCTAAGCAACGAACTTTCCCGGACCGTTTTTGGACCTAAACGGTACGGGAAAGTACTTTTTCGGCAAAACTTTTTCTTTGGGAAAGTAGCACTTCCTGGCCTAGTCCGGGAAGTACATACTTCCCGGACTAGGCCGGGAAGTGCTCGAATTATAATACAAATATTAATATAAATAAGAATTAGAATGTTTCTGTTGGTACCTATCTTCTGTTCGAATTTCAATATATAATACAAATAAGAACTGAAATATTCGAAATATTCAAATTTGTAATCGTATCATCCGGTTAACAGATGGGTGAAAGTCGACCTCTCTTCGTCTCTTACACTAAATGCGTCTCATTGATTTGTTATTCTACATGATTGCCGAAAAAATAGTGTACGCAACACATCTGAAAACAGTTTTTTTGGACTCGTAGACTTCCAGGACTCGCTAACGCTCGTCCTAGAATTTGGTCTACTCTTCCAAAAAAACAGTATTTTCCGGACTTGTTACGTAAATTACTATTCCCGTATCGAAAACGATACGGGAAAATTTTTGCCGGCTTGTTTACATTTTAGACAGTTATTGAATTCACGCAAACAATATGTAGAATTCCTTAGTTTTTGATACCTAATACTGATTGCGATTTCAGAAAAAATAGTATGTGTACTTCGTATTAAAAGCACATTCCCAGACTTCAATGCTTGTTGGTCTCGGCTTAACGCCTCGGCCAACAATTTACATTGTCGTCTGGGAATGTATTGCTTTTACTACTAGATACACAATATACTATTTAGAGATAGATTACTCCCAATTTTAGGCGCGAAAGAAATTTATTTAAAACAATAATATACCCTATGCCACTGTAAATATAATGACCGTGCAACAGTGCTTTTTCATCAACGGGAAGACTTGTCACTAAGATCTGTCACTTTTGTCAGAGTCAGAGACGGTTTTTAGGCCCTTATTCTGTAACTCTCTGCGGCGTCGTTGACTGAACGATTGTCATTCAATTTGTTTGTAAAAGGCAATTGGTATTCTGTAACTCAAAGAGCTTCGTTGTTGAACGAATATTTCGTTTGAATATGTCGTTCGCCAAAGGGAGCTCAATCGGATGTCGTTTCGACTTTTACCTCGCTTGAAACAAAGAAATTTGTTCGATTATCGGTATTGTTTTTGTATTCATAAACTTCCACAATAATATGGATAACATGCTCAATGCTTTTCTCGAAGAATTATAGGTAGGGACTGTTTTGCTATACTATAGATAAATTATCATCTTCCTTTTATTCAGGCAAATCAATAAGCAACTGATGAGAAATTTAAGAGATACCAGTAATCCCTTCAATACACCCTATGAAGTATTTAGAAAAATGTTTAGATTTCCTCGAGATCTGGCACTTGATTTGTTTCTTCAAATTCGCCCGTTTTTTTGATGGTGGGATCCAAACTACACAGCTACTAGCAGTAGCTCAATAAAGTTGATTCTTATTTTTATAATATATGAACGTATTTTATTTTCAGTTTTTCACCTCATCACACTTTAACGTACACAGGAGCTATCGGAAATCCATAATTAAAGACCGAGATCATTCAGTAAGTCAATCATCCGTGGGCAGATGTTTACATTGATTGACTTCAATAATTGTTGACATTTTTCAGCAAGGTTCATTAAATTTCCACATACAATTGATGAAATTGCTGATGTTAGAAATGGGTAAATGTGTAGCTTTAAAACCAACATTTGCCGGTACATCATTGATGTTTTTTAAATTTTTTGAAAAGTTTGGTTTCCCAGGTATATTATGTGCAATCAATGGCACTCACATATCCATTGTTAGTCCAGTTTATGGAGGCATACCAACAGCTGTGCTATATTTGAAAAAATTGCACAGAATATGTGCAATCAATGGCACTCACATATCCATTGTTAGTCCAGTTTATGGAGGCATACCAACAGCTATGCTAATTTGAAAAAATTTTGACAGAATCAACTGCTAAATTGTAAATATCATAAATGATTCTAAATATCATAAATTGATTCTGATTTGAAGAAATCATCTGTTTTCCAGATTTGTGATTCGAATTTGAATATTTTTAGTTTGAATCCTAGGTATACAGGCAGAGTTCATGACGTGAAAATCAGAGATTGGGAAAAATCGCATTATTTTGAAAACATTTACCTTGCTGAAACCTTATACCAATTATAGTAGCTGGTCAAAAACATCGCCTCCTTTCGTTGAAAATATTTCATACGTTGAGCATTGAACGAGTTGTTTACAGAATACGGAATTAAGAGGTTTCGTAGAACATTTCGTTGGGACGTGTGCGTTCACAAACGAAATCGTTCGTGAACGAAAAATTAGTTTTTTGTCGTTGGTTATTCTTTCATCTTTAGTGAATTTGCATTCAATCTTGTTCATTTAAAGACAATTTCTAATAAAGCCGTTTCTTCCTAAAAATAAACAATGAACTGTTTAGTGTTGTGTAAAGGAAAAATACCTGAAATGAATCATTTTTGGTAGATAATGAAATTTTTTAAGTACCTATATGCTTTGCTCAAAATAGCAAAAAGGCATGATTTTTTTGTTATTGTTCTTAAGAAGAGACCCCAGCAGAACATTTGAGTGAGAAAATTGTAATTTCTGGCAGACATTTTCCTCATGAAGATTGAAGTGAAAACGACAATAGAATAATTTGAAACCTAGTGCAGTACCAATACTGTGTCTGCGTAAGCATGCATGGCGAGTGATATAACTTTCTACCACACCGCTTATATTACGAGTTCTAGATTCCTACAAAAAGTACTAAACATACACAGAATCGCCTCAGAAAATCAATGTCAATATGGAAGTGCTTTTCTTTGATGGTAAGGAAAATGCTTCTGGCCTCACTTTTTCATGCACCCCCATTGTGGAAATTGCACTAAGGTAATGCAACCAGAAATACTCGTAGAAATAGCACTTCAAATGATTTAAATTAAATGCAGTAAGGTATTTTGACATGAATCGTTCTAGAAAAAAAACCTCGAGCTTCCAAGCATCCAATTTTATAAATTCAATTTGAGTTAAAATTATTCATGATATTAGCTGAAATAAATTTTCAAACTTTTTTGAACTTTCAATTTATTTTCCAATCCAGTGCTTCCTTGAAATTTGCACCGACGATTTGGGGTGGTTCCGTAGTTTCTTGTTGGCTTTAACTACAGCTGAAAAGTGAATGTGATACCAAAAATCAGTCGCTTCAGAGCGATAAATAATTATAATAACCGTACTCTACTTTCTGATGGCCTTTGCTGAATATTCGGGATCATAAATATGTGAAAATTTGTATTCAAATCGGCTAAATACAAATAACAGGTATAAGCACAATTAGGTTTCCAACCTCCGAGATTCAGGATTAACTTTTGTTAATCTTCACAAGTACCATAATATTTTACTAAAACGGGGCCTGTTACAAAAATCACTACTGACGCGCTTGCGCATTGCGGACTAGCCGGAACTCTACAACACTTTTGACATGGGGATTAGCATTTCAGAGTAAGTATATAATATATATATATATATATATATATATATATATTTCTATGTATCCCACGCTGATAAGTCGTGATTAATATAGGTTATACTTGGGATATCATCTAGAAAACATTTCAGAATGTCCTGAGAAACAAGTTGGGAGATCCTTGAGTCATGGTTGGGACATAGACATTGTGGGGATAATTTTTGAGATAGCCTATAATGGTGAAGATGGATGACCGACCTGGGATTATTATTATTATCATTTCTATCACGTTTGAATTCATTTTGAATGGTATTTTCTATATAATGACAGCTTGAATTCAAATAAGACTTAGATTTCAGAACAAGCATTGAAAAGATCTTCAAAATATGGTGTCACTCGACCTTTGAAAATTTCAAGTAGGAGGCGCTGGAGGGAAGTTTAAACGGTGTCTGCTCTTCTCCATGGAAAAAAATCTTCTTATTTTTAATTATTTTTCGTTATCATATGAATTGGTGCCATCAGAGTATCGTCAGTTATGAGATTCACGAATTATGAAAATAGTTGATTTCATCTGGATATAAGATGAGCAAGACTGTGCCCAATACAGGAACCTGTGGTACACCAGTACCAATGCATTGCTCCTAAGATATTATACCGATGTTAATATTTCACGAAATTCGACTAAGAAAGTTTCAATCGAAAAAATATGACTCATGAATCATGGACTACCTCTGATATTCATCATCAGCCCTATTTTTTCCAAACATTGATTGATCATTGATTATTAACTTTTGAAAGTATTGTGTGTGCATTCACAGTAGAAAGCTCCACCGTCAAAATAACTTTCAAAAATAATATTTACAGTTTTTAATAAATTATAAATTTATATCAAAATGATAAGTGAGAATAATATTTGTGCAGACATAAAAGATTATTAGGTAACATTTTGGTGGCTGCGATGTGGGTACTTATTTTTTATTGCTGTTCGTGTTTACGACTCTGGAAAACAGTTACTATTTTAGGGTTCACATGAAAGATTATGTTTGCAATATGATTGCGTCTTGATTTATAACGTTCTGAAAGTGGAGCGTGTTGACATTTATACCGAACCATATTATGTACGAACTTAATGCATGATTTTTCATAACTGAAACGATATCTACTTCAAAGAAGATGGGTTCAAGTAGATATTCAGAAATGATATACAGGGTGTCCCGTGAAAACCACGTTAAACTCACGTACCTGCTATGAAAAAATACCCACTATGAAAGTCTAGCCATTTTCAAGATATTTGTTTTTTTTATATAAAAACAAGGAATATTTGCCTATCTTAGCAATTTTGTCTGTGCAGGTGATACAATTTTAAACCATTTTAATTAATTTTTTCAGTAAAATATTGATGAAAGATTATTCCAACGTCTGCATTATAAACATACTCCGAACATGTCAGAGAGGGGCTGCTAGAAATATTTTTTTGGGAAGTTTAGGTAGTAGATTTTTTTGTTCATAAAGTTAAGACCATTGCAGTGAAATGAAAATGTACAGGGCTGCTGCTGCACATCACATCATTAAATTGCATATTTTGTGGTGATTCAAAAATGGTATAACACAAGTGATTTGATTTCATTGAAAATATGAACAGGATGGTCATAAAGTCAGTTGTGGAATCATCTGCGACTGAAAGTTGAAATTTAGTCGCTATTTTCCATCGTACATTCTCAATTGAAAATTGAATCAATATATGACTTCTCTGGAAAATGGAAAAACCCTACGATAAAATTGAAGTTACTTTTTTGTAATATTTAACAGAAAACAACGACTTCCCCGGCTAAAGCCACGCTGGACATTGAACTACATCTGACAGATATTGAGAAAGACCCTATATAACTTGAGAGAAAAAATCTGAAAGTGAAAATTTGCATTTTCATTCAGATAGTTGATTATTTATTAAATGTCCAGTTTCCATTGGAGATTCTTATCTGTGAATGAGATAAGAGAGAACGTTATTCAGAAGTATCACTCACAGAAAATCGGTCATTCCATTGATATTCCATTGATGCATGAATTGCATCTCTTTCGCTAGGCCTCCAATACATTTTGGTCGACAAAAATCTATTTCACTCTTCTGAAGTGTATGTTTTACAATTCTTCCGTCCTCCCTGATGATCTTAGAAGAGTGAAATAGATTTTTGTCTACCAAAATGTATTGGAGGCCTAGCGAAAGAGATGCAATTCACGCATCAATGGAATGAGCGATTTTCTGTGAGTGATACTTCTGAATAACATTCTACCTTATCTCATTCACAGATAATAATCTCCAATGGAAACTGGACATTTAATAAATAATCAACTATCTATTCTTTCTCTCAAGTTATATAGGGTCTTTCTCAATATCTATCAGATGTAGTCCAATGTCCAGCGTAGCTTTAGCCGGGGAAGTAGTTGTTTTCTGTTAGATATTACAAAACAGTAACTTCAATTTCATCGTAGGATTTTACCATTTTCCAGAGAAGTCATGTATTGATTCAATTTTCAATTGAGAATGTTTCTCTTTAAAACAAGTGATTTGTTATTACAAAAGAAAAATATGGCTACTTTTACCCAGGGGTTGTTATTTAGGATACTTATATTTTTAATGACATGAAGAGCTTTTATAATCATTGTAGGACACGTTGAAAGTGGCGACCTTCTTCGCGTATACAGTCTCTGCATCGACTGAGAAAAGACCTTATCACTGCCCTCAAATGTATGTCTGATATTTCCGCTGCAGCAACTCGAACGTGTTGCCTCGATTCGGAATCATCTTGTACAGGTTTTGAATACATTGTGTATTCTTCGTTACCCCAATAATGAAAATTCAGAGGATTTAGGTCAGGTGAACGAGGTGGGGATAAGTTCCATTTAAAAGTGTTCTTACTTGTCAACCGTGATGTGCAGGGCATCCATCGTGTTGAAACCATAGAGTACACCGCAGCGCCTGAGACACAATAAAATGGATAGTTGGTCGGTTGAAAATCCCAAATAATTGTTGGCGTTCAGTGAGGGCGGTAGTTCGAACGTGCCCAAAATTGCACCTTGGAATATTTCCGTAGATAGATTGCCTCACATCGATATTGCGATCTATCTCCTCTCTTCGCGTGTGGATTCATGATTTGCCACCTGTGCAAATTGTGGAGAATAATGTACCCATCCTTGGTACAGGAAGGCTCGTAGCTCCAAACGATCATATTGATAAACTCTGGATCTACATGATGTGTTTGCAATATTTGTCGGCAAAATTGAGCTCGTGCTTGGTAATCTCTAGGTAGCAATCTTCACTTGTTCTTTGACAAATGACCCTACAATAGTCGGTGGAGAGCAGCTCCTTACAAGTAATGAATAATTTTACTTAAGGTAAATGATTGTGAAAGTGACATTTTCTCACGTGAAAGATTGAAATTGTTTACTAGGTAATGCAAAATCAAAGAATTCTTAAATGAAATGACCAACTATATTTTGTCAGAGACGTACCCTTTTCGATAAAAATAGCGATATCTTATTTTTTTTTATTCTTACCAAAACTTTCCATAAAAATATTTCTCACAGCCCCTCTCTAAAATGATCGGAAAAGATTAACTAAGACTCTCAGCACAGCTTAATAGCTCAGTTGTACTACATGTTTCATTTACCATAGTTTGATGAGATTTGTCTTAGAATTAATTAAGACAATTTCTTCTCCCCTCACCCCAACTGAGCTTGCTATTCATCTAGTGTTGTAGTGGGCAAAATGTATGAATATTATTAGTATTATGTGGTCCTGTGCTCGAAATTGTGAGGTTAAAGTTTCGCTTTGATATGTTTTGTTTTGAATTCGAATGATAACTGCTCGACCAGAATCATGAACTACTGTCATCAAAAGCATTTTCTATAAAATAAGTAGGCATTGTAGTTTTTTTTACCAATTATTAATTGGACATTACTCACTACAATAATATTTCTATCTTCATTCATTTCCAATTTTATTTTTATTTTATTGATTAGTAAAGTTAGGTTTCCTTTCCCTTTCAGACAGATAAAAACGTGTTCTTTTATGTTCAAAAAAACTCAGGTTCGTCTCACCTACTTCTAAACTCAAATGATCTCAGTGGTGAGAATGAAACAAGATAAAAACAATATAGCTTTTAGTCAACATCATTTCAAAATTGTGCTTAAATATATGTTAAAAGCGAAAGTTGAATCTGTTATATCAAATGGCGCCATTTATACAACAACGTTAAGTTTGTTTGAAAGTGGTTGACAATGTATTAGTGTTAGTGGAATTCTTCTGGACTTCCATTGTCTAGAAACAAAGAAAATAAATTCTTTGCATGTGTTTGAGTCACGACGTTTCAACAGTTAACATCTACTGTCGTTATCAAGTGTGTGAATGCGACAAAATGTCTCGGATACTTATTATATAGCCTGCAACCTCATTACTACATCATACCAAAAATTCAAAAAATCTACCGGGACCAAATACCATAAGGAGTTTGCGGGGTCCTTTACAATAAATTTGATTTTACTCCTCAGGTCTTGTAATTTCAGAGGAGAGTGGGTATATTAGTTGTAATTTCAAAATGTGAATTCACATAGTGGACTGTAAAAACACATAAAAACAATACGTTTTGATAAAACAGCAAGTATCTGTGATTTTACATTGTCAAGAAAGAAATAAAGTGTCCTGCCTTACCAGGACGGTGCTCATTGCCATAAACCTATACAATAGGAAAAATTGAGTCGAAAATCCATCAGAAATCAACTGCTTTCCTGGCTAATACCACGACGAACGTTGAATTACATCCAATGAATTTCCGTGCAGAGTTCCTACAAGGCTACCTCTGCAATTGCTATTTGCATGGAAATGTTAATCGAAACATTTGGACCACCTATAGATCGATTTCGGAGTGTTGCCCCTCATCAGGATAGAGTAGTTCTCTACAGACAATAACTAATGTCTGCAACAAATGGTTCAATTAACAATCCATGTCAAAACAAAAGCTCTCACTAAACCACGAGCGTCATCCCAACTTCAGCCACCAATACAAATAAAGAAATCTGCATAAAATCCTATACAAGAGATAGCCTTGTAGGAACTCTTTTTTTCTTATGGATTTTCTGCCCAATTTTTCCTATTGTATAGGATCATGGCAATAAACACCGTCCTGGTAAGGCAGGACACCTTTTTTCTTTCTTCAAAAATATTTGATTACTGACGTACCTTGTGAATTCTACAGGTTATATAAATTTCACAATATTTCTGAGGAAACGCAGTTTTTTTCACAACGTGCATGTGAAAATCGCTTGTTATTGTTGGCAATTTATTTTTAAAGTTATGGGACTGTAAACTTTCCAGTCAATATCAAAGCAAATTCACATTGTGATCCAAATTTTTTTTCAGTGTATTTCGTTGATTTTATTTCGGACGCACTGTTGACTTTGTCTCTTTGCAGAATTATAATAATAATAATAATAATAATTCGTCTTTATTCATCATCAAGTATTAGACATAATAATAAAAGTACAATATAATCATGCATGATGATGGGCGGAGTGTCAGCGTGAGCTGTTTTTAAACTCAACCATATGTATCTGAAGGGCGAGAAATATAAACAAAATACTACTTATAATATATAAATGTAACAGTAAAGATAGGAGAAATGTATAAATATAACAACAAGTAAAGGTAAAAGCTCTCAGAATAAATATTAGCGCTATGAGAGATAACTAGGTGCAGTTGGTAGCGTATAAAAGTAAATATAAAACGTATATATTGACCACAAAGTGCAAATTTAATGATATCAGGACATGTACATTTGGTAGTTAGTCGAAGCAGTTTGAGCGTAAAGACAATCTATTTGCCAAGGTGAGCTTTCGCAATGAGAAGGATCTAAATTCACTGGGCAGAGAGTTATAAGATTTCGGAGCGTGGTAAGAGAAGCTACGAGTAAAAAAGAAGTTTTGTGCTTCGGAATAACGAGTGTTGTTTTATTACGAGTCGAAAATTTGTTCAAGTCCGAGAATGTATTAAGCCTTTTAAATAGATGATCTGGATTTTGTGTTGTTAGAATTTTGTGAATATTTGTTAGGAAGTGTTATTCTCTAAGTTTCTCCAGATTCAGCCAATCTGATTATTTCATTGACTCGGAAATATGGTCAAATTTACGAATCCCGAAAGAAAACCATAGGCAATTATTTTGAATACGTTGCAAGCGGTGGCGATCAATTAGCCGTAAGGCTGACCCGTATATTCTGTCTCAGTACGAGATTTTGGAAAATATACGTGACTCGCAAAGTTTAAGCTTTAATTCCGTCAAAAGTAAGTACCTGTTTGGATAAAGTTGCCTTAAGATAATGTAGGATGATTGACTGAGATGACGACGTGTTTAGTAAACCTGAGTTCAGATTCAAGCCATAATCCTAAATTTTTGAATTCCTTCAAGGTGTATCTGTATGGTGTTCAATGAAAGTTCTCTGTTGTTCCTGGATCCGAATAGCATCACTGCGGACATTTTTGGATTGAGTTTACGTTTATGGACAGAAGAAATATCGAAGATAGAATGGAGATCAGTATTTATTTGAGTTTGTGCCAGGTCTAGGTCGCGAATAGGAAATGAGAAGTAAATCTGGGTAACGTCGGCATAGTGGTGAATGGTACAAGTATTAACATCTTGGTGGAAATCAGATATATATATATATATATATATATATATATATATATATATATATATATATATATATATATATATAGAATTGAAAATATCTTGAGGTTGCAGTCTGATATTGGATTTAAAGAAAACTCTTTGTCATCTTGCCAAGCTTTCGGAAATGTTTATTTCCTTCCTCAGGACAACTACAAAAGGACAATTTAATAAATGGAGAAAAAATATTGAATCTACTTACATAACTTGAGTAAAAATAGAGATTAGCATCAAAAAAAGAATGTTGTATATAAAAATATTAGACAGATAAAATTTTAAATGAATGTCAATCAACTTCAAAAAGTATGAGAAACAATCAAGTAACTCTACTGGGTATATCAGCATTACTATAATTTTTCAACGTATCTCTGTTCAGTTTTAAAATATATGTGTAAATTTTACTCAAATTATTGAGATCAGTTTTTTTTTATTTTGGCTGTTACTCTCTTCATTAATTTGCAACATTTCTAAAAATGTCCTTTTAAAAATGTTGTTTTCTATTCCAAGTACACTAACATCATCAAAACTCATTCGATGGTCAAATTGATTAACATGTTGAGCCAATGCACATGAATTCATATTTCTTTTACAATCACTTTTATGTGAAGTTATTCTACCTTTCAAGAGTCTAGATGTTTGTCCAATGTATACTTTATTACAATCGTTACAAGGAATTTTATAAACAACATTATAATTTTGGGTTGTTTCTAGAGGTGTTTTCAATTTTGAAAAAACTTTACTAATAGTCTTAATGTTTTTTTGTCCAATTTTGATATTAGTTTCTTTAATAACATTAATCAATTCAGGTGTTAATTCTTTAATGTGTGGTAATGATCGGTATTTTGTAATTGATTGAGGATATTCTGGAGAAACATCTAATGTTGCCTGAGATGTACTACTTTCATTGAAAAGTAATTTGTTTACCAAATTTTTTGGATATGAATTTTCAATGAGAATATCTCTCAGTTCTTTCAGACACCCAACTTTCATTGAGGGATGGGTAACTTTTACAAGTCGCAGTTTCATGTTATTTATCATGTTAAATTTCATTTTAGTAGGGTGATAAGAATAATAATTGATAAATTTATTAGTAAAAATTGATTTTCTGTACCACCTAGTGATAATGTTATTATCTGTTGTTCTGATAAGTGTCATATCTAAAAATGGAACACAATTGTTGGATTCTTCTTCTATTGTAAATTGTATATTCTGATAATAACTGTTAAAAACTCTCAGTATTTCTTGTGTACCGTTTTTAGGAACAGAGAGAATCAAGTCATCAACATATCGTTTGATAAATGGTAATTCGAAACTAAGTTTAGGAACAGAAATTTCTAATAGTTGGTCAAGTACGTAACTGGATAAAATTGGTGAAATACTCGAACCCATTAGTGTCCCGAAAATTTGTTTATAATATTTTCCTTGAAAATTAAAATAATTTGAGTCAAAAATAAAATCCAGAATTTCAAAAAAAAGTATTTTCATCCAGTTTACAGTATTCTGAAATATCATTCCATTTTTCGTGCAAACTTCTTTTAACTAACTCTTTAGGCAGGTTGGTGAAAAGTGAGACTACGTCAAGACTGATTATAACTTTACTTGGTGGGAGATTTCTATCATTAATGAATTCACTGAATGAAAAAGAATCCTTTACAAAAAAAGGATTATCAGTTTTATATGCATTGGAGAGAATTTCTGTCAAAAAATCACAAAGTTTTGTGTTGGGAGAGTTTATAGAAGAAACTTCTTTTAACTGAAGAGTTAGTTAAAAGACGTTTGCACGAAAAATGGAATGATATTTCAGAATACTGTAAACTGGATGAAAGTATTTTTTTTGAATTTCTGGATTTTATTTTTGACTCAAATTATTTTAATTTTCAAGGAAAATATTATAAACAAATTTTCGGGACACCAATGGGTTCGAGTATTTCACCAATTTTATCCAGTTACGTACTTGACCAACTATTAGAAATTTCTGTTCCTAAACTTAGTTTCGAATTACCATTTATCAAACGATATGTTGATGACTTGATTCTCTCTGTTCCTAAAAATGGTACACAAGAAATACTGAGAGTTTTTAACAGTTATGATCAGAATATACAATTTACAATAGAAGAAGAATCCAACAATTGTGTTCCATTTTTAGATATGACACTTATCAGAACAACAGATAATAACATTATCACTAGGTGGTACAGAAAATCAATTTGTACTAATAGATTTATCAATTATTATTCTTATCACCCTACTAAAATGAAATTTAACATGATTAATAACATGAAACTGCGACTTGTAAAAGTTACCCATCCCTCAATGAAAGTTGAGTGTCTGAAAGAACTGAGAGATATTCTCATTGAAAATTCATATCCAAAAAAATTGGTAAACAAATTACTTTTCAATGAAAGTAGTACATCTCAGGCAACATTAGATGTTTCTCCAGAATATCCTCAATCAATTACAAAATACCGATCATTACCACACATTAGAGAATTAACACCTAAATTGATTAATGTTATTAAAGAAACTAATATCAAAATTGGACAAAAAAAACATTAAGACTATTAGTAAACTTTTTTCAAAATTGAAAACACCTCTAGAAACAACCCAAAATTATAATGTTGTTTATAAAATTCCTTGTAACGATTGTAATAAAGTATACATTGGACAAACATCTAGACTCTTGAAAGGTAGAATAACATCACATAAAAGTGATTGTAAAAGAAATATGAATTCATGTGCATTGGCTCAACATGTTAATCAATTTGACCATCGAATGAGTTTTGATGATGTTAGTGTACTTGGAATAGAAAACAACATTTTTAAAAGGACATTTTTAGAAATGTTGCAAATTAATGAAGAGAGTAACAGCCTAAATAAAAAAACTGATCTCAATAATTTGAGTAAAATTTACACTTATATTTTAAAACTGAACAGAGATAAGTTGAAAAATTATAGTAATGCTGATATACCCAGTAGAGTTACTTGATTGTTTCTCATAATTTTTGAAGTTGATTGACATTCATTTAAAATTTTATCTGTCTAATATTTTTATATACAACATTCTTTTTTTGATGCTAATTTCTATTTTTACTCAAGTTATGTATGTAGATTCAATATTTTTTCTCCATTTATTAAATTGTCCTCAGGACAACTACTGAGGAAGGAAATAAACATTTCCGAAAGCTTGGCAAGATGACAAAGAGTTTTCATTAAATCCAATATCAGACTGCAACCTCAATATATATATATAATATATATATATATATATATATATATATATATATATATATATATATATATATATATATATATATATATTATATATATATATATATAGACTAAATAATAAGGGTCCGAGGGTAGATCCCCGCGGAATACCTTTAGTTACAGGTAAGGCGTCTGAAATTACTCCGTCTAGGATAACCTTGTGGGAAAGGTCACACAAATAATTTCTTAATAAGCGTGCTGCAACCTGCGAGAAACCGAAAGCTTCACAGGATATCGTGGTCGATACTATCGAACGCTTTACTGTAATCAAGTTATACTAAACAAGAAACACTACCCTCATCTACAGCTCTGAAAATATCATCTGTTCTCGAGAGAAGAGCTGTGGTAGTACTATGTTGCGGCCTGAATCCTGACTGAACAGAGGAAATAATTTTTTGTTCGTTTACAAAGAGATTCATTTGATCCTTCATTATGATTTCCATCACTTTGGAAAGAGAGGGTAAAATGGAAATAGGTCTGAGATCCGATAGGTCAGAGGGAGAGTTACACTTTGGCAGTGGTATGACTAAGCCGCTTTTCCACAAGTATGGAAACTGTCCCATAGTTATTACAGAGTTAATAATGTGTGTTATGTGGTTCAGTAAATAGTTATCAAAAAGGTGGATCATCTGTATTGAAATGTTATATATTTTTTAACAGTGCCAGCAGTTACGTTGGAGAAGAAAATAAATTCCTATTCTCTTTTTGTTCTTTGTAGCGGTCAAGTAGAGACATCTGGCATGCAGATCTATCAGGCTGCGATATTGAGTATAGAAATAAATTGATACGATTCACATCTCCCAAATCATTTGGGATTTCAGGAATGGATTTTTCTCTTAGGATTTCTAGAGATCTGAGACTATTCCAAGTTCTTTTATAGTCGTTCTTAGCAAGGATGAAGTTGAGATAGGCTTTCTTTTCTCGACGGATAGCCCCTGTTGTGTAATCCCTTAGCTCTTTATAGCTGTTCCAGTCCACTATGGAGTGTGAGTTCTTATAATTTTTGAAAGCGCGATCTCGAAGTGATATCATTTCTTTGATATTAAACGTTAGCCAGGGAGCTGGCGGCTTAGTAAACCTTTTATTATAATAAGGAGCATGTTTTTCGAAGATATTCAATAAATTGTCCCATTCGATGTTTTGCAGATCTATATTAGTGTCGAAGTTGCGATAATCACGGAAGGAGACAATTTTGACTTTGTGCAGCGTTTGAATTTTCTCAATTTTGCATAAAGCAGCCATGTGATCAGAGATACCCTGTATATCAGAAACTTCGACCGAACCAACCTTGTCTTTGTCAGATACGAATATAACATCTAAAAGTGTTTGGGAATGAGACGTGATTCGTGTGGGATTGTCAACCAGCTGATGGAAGTTGAAGGAACTTAGGAATTCAAAAAACCGTTGACATCGTCTATCATTTGCCAGTAAATTTATATTAAGGTCTTCGGTTGCTAAAAGAAAATCACTGGTGGCCATCAAGTTGCCAACTATATCTTCCAGTTCGTTAAGGCAATGAATCAAGTCAGCGCTGGGAGGGCGATACAATACACCGAAAGAGTACGTTTTGGATCTAAATGATATCGAAATTCACAGCAGTTTTAGTGCAGAACTTATTTCAGAGTGGATAATTTTGTAATTGATATTGCTGTTGATAAAAAAAGTGACCCCACCACCTCTTGCATCTCTGTCAGCTCGTACTAGGTACAGAAATTCACCATGTTGTTGTTACTGTTCTTCTTGTTTCAGTATCCACATTTCAAATTGTAGCAGAAGTTCTACTTGTTCCTCTTTCCTTTTGGCTTCTTGTTCCTCTTGTTTACTCAAGATGATAAACACATAGTATATCCTAGAATGAAAACTGTTTCCCATGAGATAACTGTAACTGTTTCGCGTAGATATTGAAGGCTCAAATCAGTTTAAAGAAATTGTTAAATGATTAGATGAAATGAAGTCTAACGTTGCAGATTTTCAAATTCATTTCATCGACGAGTGCAAAGCCAGAAAATGTTTCTTACGAGGATATATTGAAAAATTCTTAGCCTACTATAGAACCAAACAAAATTTCAATGTCAAAATATTTTAATTCCCAACATATGCGCCTCTTAATTGGATACATTTATTACAGCAAACCTGCAACGTCTCTAGACCTTTCAAAAAAAATGTTTCTTCTTGCTCTGCAAACCAGACCTCCACAGCTTTCATTACCTCCTCGTTGGAAGAAAATTTACGACCTTTTAAACTTTTTTTTAGTTGAGGAAAGAGATGATAGTCGGACGGAGTCAAATCTGGTGAATAACCCGGGGGGTGTTCTAGTAATTCAAACCCTAAATCACGAATTTTTTGCATGGCAACATGAGATTTGTGTGCAGGGGCGTTGTCCTGCAAAAACAAAACACCTTTGGATAGCTTTCCGCGTCTCTACTCTTTAATTTTTTCCCGTAGAGTGGTCAGTAATGTCGAATAGTAATCTCCAGTTATTGTTCTACCCTTATCCAAAAAATCAATCATGATGACTCCATGGCAATCCCAAAAAACTGAAGCAAGAACTTTTCCAGCTGATTTTTGGACAAGAAACTTCTTAGGTCTTGGGGAACTGGAGTGTTGCCATTCCATTGATTGCTGCTTCGTTTCTGGATCGTAGAAATGTACCCAAGTTTCATACGTAGTATCAATTCGGTATAAGTCCACATCGTTTTCAAATCGAGCACAGATCGAACGCGATGCTACTACCCTTGCACGCTTTTGGTCAAAATTCAAACATTTGGGGATCCATTTTGCAGCAATTTCTCTCATGTCCAAATTGACGTGAACTATATGATGAACGCGTTCGTATGAAATATTCAGTGCTTCAGATATCGATATTTTTGGGGACTGACACAGAAACTGGCCTTCCCGATCGGTTATCATCTTCAATGGAAAATTTACCTCTTTTGAAGCTGCAGTCCAATTTTTCACAGTCGCATACGAAGGACATTGATCACCAAGGGTATTAAGCATATCTTCGTAAATTTGCTCACCTCTTAACCCTTTTAAGTACAGGTACTTGATGATGATGGCTCGATACTCCAATTTTTCGATTTTCACAAATTCGGTGGACATATTTTTTCTTTTAATTTATTGTGTAACTCTGCTTTACTTTTTTGACGTCGTTGCTATGGTAACGCAATATTTTGTTTATGCATGGAACTGGTCTAGGCTAACTAGATATCAATACATCCTCGTATAACCAAGTGATGGGTATCAGGATCGGACCAAAATTTATCAGTTTGTTTCCTAAAATAAAAACCAACTTTGCACTTCCGATTGATGTAATAGTTAGAAATTACTCCGAAATCATTTAGCTGGATAAACCAAAAGAGTGTCTCGTTTTTATCTACTCGAAATATCATTCATACTTATGTTTAATGTTTGAGTCGAATAGCATTCAAATTGGTCAGTTCAAATAAACAGTTCCTATTACGAGCAATAAAAGTAATAAAATGTGTCGGAGAATTATAAACATTAGATGTGATATATAGCATTCAGATTGGAGTATTGCAAATTCACTAATTCAACATTATAAGAACTGAACTTTGGAAACCTTAATGGAGAAGAGAATCTGGAATTCCTTTGGAAATTCATAGATTGTGATTCATTAGTTGAAGTAAGTAAAATAATTGTAACAAAGGACACCTCACGAAAACAAGTGGAAAATTGGCTCTAGGTCAAATTGGCTGAAGTTTTATTGTTAAAGTGGGATAAGTCGTTTGAAAAATGTGTGTGTTTGAAAGATTGCATGTATTTGTCGTTTCTGAGATATAAGTTCGTAATTTTTTTTTGAAAATTCATGTTTCAGACGGACAAAGTCATCAAGAAACAAAATATACGTTTATATCAACAGTAGAAACAAAACAGCTTTTTGTAATAGGATAAATTTCTTTTTCGGCAACCATCCGGGAAGTGTTCACTTCCCGGACACTTTTTCTCTGGGAAAGTAGAACTTCCCGGCCTAGTCCGGGATGTACGTACTTCCCGGGCTAGGCCGGGAAGTGCTCGAAATTTAATATAAATGAGAATTAGAATGTTTCTGTTGGTACCTATCTTCTGTTCGAATTTCAATATATAATACAAATAAGAACTAAAATGATCGAAATATTCAAATTTGGAATCACAGCCAGGGTAGTTTACTCTTGATCATAATTCTATTATTTGTTCCCCACTGTACACCGTTGGGAAATTTAGAAGTTTGATAACTTGAATATACGTATTTCGTAATGCACCAATTTTTATTAAGAATAAAATTTTCTGACAAATCGATAATAAAAAAGTTTCCAGATGGTGCAAATTTTTGAAACTCACTGTAAATAGTCATGACCACCTTTTCATAGGCAACCCATATTAGGCGTTTTCGTCTATCTATGTATCTGAAAAAAAAGTATGTGTCATCCGGTTAACAGATGGGTGAAGGTCGACCTCTCTTCGTCTCTTAGACTAAATGCGTTTCATTGATTTGTTATTCTACATGGTTGCCGAAAAAATAGTGTACGCAACACGTCCGAAAACAGTTTTTTTGGACTCGTAGAGTTCCAGGACTCGCAAACTCTCGTTCTAGAATTTGGTCTACTCGTCCAAAAAAACAGTATTTTCTGGACTTGTTACGTAAATTACTATTTTATGACGAAATAAGTTTGCAAATCAGTAATTATACGAGAAAACTGACAAACATGCAAAATTACTGATGGAAAATTTTTGAGTTAAATGAAAATGTATCCTTAAAACAAGAGCTCGAGTGATTTTTGGCAAGGTAAATTAACGACAGAATATATGAATGAACAACAAAAATAATTATCTTTATTGATACAATTAAATTATTTGAATGAACAGTTATTAAATACATAATTGTTCAGTGTCACAATTTTCATTCGTGTTTGAAGGCCGTCGTTTTTTGGAATTTCTTCCTAACGTTTCGCTGGCGCGAGTGTCTAGCTTCTTCAGAGGCTTATAGATCATGAATAATCTCAGATGACTGGAGAATCTCACCACCATGCACCCCCTAAGGTTAAGGCCCGGAAGGATGAACGCCCCAGCACTCGTGCGTACTCGAAAGCTCACCCCTCCTATCCACCACCCCCACTCGTTAAAGCGGTTCCTCATTCTGATGATTGGCGATCAGCAGAATAAAATCTGATCATTTGATATGGAGTGCTCGGCCAATTCTCAGCCTGAAACTCTCTTGTATCTGACATGAGTTGAAATTTGAATTTAACAATGACTTTACTTAATGTGTATGGTGCCCCCTGAACTGAAGGCCTCAAAAACACTTGGCTGAGGAGTGAATTTACTCCTTGGTCGGTTCTTCTTGGAATCTAAAACATAAAAGCATGATTATCGAAATTTAAGTCTGTTGTAGTAGACCCACGTGATGCCTAATCAGTCTGTCCTGTGCCTATAACTGTTCGCGCATTGCCCCCAAGCAGTAGACGCGTACAGCATGATTGGTAGAAGGATTGTCCTGTTGAGGCGTAGTTTCCACTCGAGTGCCATGTTGCTCCTACGTCCGATGAGTGGATATAGCTTATGCCTTGCGGCTTTCGCTATAGCTGATTTGTGGGAGACTGGAGATTCCGTCTGCGAAGATTGTATTTATTCTGATTTAGGTAGTCTTGAGCGTTAATTACCATATCTGGATTTGGTACATTCTCACTAACCCTAATTGACCTCTTTCTACCTGCCGGCTGTCGGCTGTCGTTGATATCCTTTGTTATTTCAGAATTGCTTATTACCGTAACTGGGTTAAGTATATTTTCGATAACATTAATTGACACCTTTTTACCTGCTGTCTCAATGTCGTAGTTTTCTTTTGTTACTCTGGAATTTCTAAGAATGGGATTCCATATTCGGTTGAGGTTAACAGCTTCATCTTTTCTGTTGAAATTCTCCGTGTATTTGTGGATCTCTGTTGCCTCCCGTACAAGTCGGCTATAGTATCCCTGGTTGGGGACAGGAAGTTTTACGTCCTCAAACATAATCTTGTGGTTTCCTTCACTGAGCGCGTGTTCTGCCACTGCCGACTTGTCCGTTTGGCCTAATCTGCAGTTCCTCTGATGTTCCTTCAGCCTTATCCCAAGTAGAAATCTCATTAATACCCAGTGGAACGTTTTTCTAACAACCTTTAGAATTTGTATTTTTCCAAAAGGGATTTGGAGTTAATAAAAGCCGTTCGCAGTGGTTAGAGCATCCGACTTTGAGTCGAAAGGTCCGGAGTTCGAGCCCCAGTTGCGGCTGGGATTTTTTAATTTAATTTGACTGATTAAATTATTCAAATCTCGTGGCTGGACTGGGGTGAGTCCTGCACGTGTCACTGTTGCGTTCCAATTAACAGTGCTGCTCCTAAGGTGGCGCATGGAGTTATTAATAAGGCCTATCCAGAACACGTGGCTAATAACCATAGCAGTCAATGCCAGAACACCAAAGATAAAAAAATAAAATAAAAGCCGTTCAGATGTTATGTTTTCATTTACTTTTTGGAACAGTAATTTTAATAATGCAGTGTGACAAATAACTTCATCTATTTAATTTTTTTTATCCATTTGCAGTTTACCAATTTTTTTGACCCACCTTGTCCCGTCTTTCAAAATATTGAATTGTATTCAAATCTCCCTGTAATTTTTTGTAATCCCTCTGCTTCGTCTGAATCTCACAATCTTAAGGTGCATTCAGTAAAAATAAACGTAACTTAAGCACTGACATAAACATAACCCTAAAAATAATTTTGTATCAAACCTAATTTTTTTTTCTTTGGTGTTTTGGCATCGACTGCTATGGTCATTAGCCATGTGCTCTTTATAGGCCTTGTAACTAACTCCATACGCCATTTTAGGAGCAGCACTGTTAATTGGAACGCAACAGTGAATCGTGCAGGACTCACCCTAGTCGAGCCATGAGATTTTAATAATTTAATCAGTTAAAATAAATTCAAAATTCCCAGCCCAACCAGGGTTCGAACTCCGGACCTTTCGACTCAGAGTCGGACGCTCTACAAACCTAATATTATACAAGTTTTAGATTTAGGCATGTACAATTCAAGATACGAAACTTGTACACGTGAATTATGGACAATATTTTTATCGTGAAAGTAATGGTGGATGTATGCAGCAGTCATAAGTTTTAAGTCATGTTGTATGTGATTCACCCCGTATGATGCTGAAAAAAGCTGAGCAAGGGTTGTCAAAGAAGACGTATATAATTTTTAAGTTACGTATTGTCATTCCACGAATATTTTTCCAAATAAACCTCTTTAAAAAGAAACATCCTGACAAATACGGGGAATTATCATCTCTGAAGATATTTCCTACAATTCAGAAGTGGTCCCGATTGATTATAAAGGTTTTATTTTATTGAGAGTCTGTTCGGTGGATTTCCGATCTGTTTTGGCTATTCTTCTGGTTCCTGGAGTTGGTAGTCCAAGTAGCACGGTCAGCGGATCAGCGTCACAGAAAACTCTGATGGAAAAATTCATGGATATGATGTTAACTATGGAGCGGAATAGGTTGGCATCGGAAGAAAAGTTTCTCAAATTGCTGGAGAAGTCTAAGACTGAGCAAGAGAAAAAGGATTTCCATGTTATTCCCGACTTCAGCAAAAGTATTGAAGACTTCAATGGTGAAAACCTAGGAAAACCTGCTATGGATTGGCTTGTGAGTCTAGAGAGTGCAGCTGTTCTCCATAACTGGCCGCAAGAATTTACTCTAGAAACGGCTAAGGTCCATATGACAGGCACAGCAAAGAAATGGTTCATTGAAAGAGCTTCAAAAATAAAGACGTTCGATTACTTCAAAATGAGCTTCAAGAAAACATTTGATTTCAGAATGAGTGAGGATGAGATGTGGGAAAAGATGAAAAAGCGACATCAAGGTAGAACAGAATCGATTTATTCTTATTTTCAAGATAAAGTTACACTCTGCAAAAGTCTTGGGTATGATTTTGATGAAATCAGGGAACAAGTAATCATAGGTTTACAGAACAAAAATATAATTCCTGCTTTACTTGCTAAAGACACTGAAGATACTGATCAGTTATTGCACGAGATCGTAAGGTTCGAGAAAATAAACAATAAATCCAATCAATATTCCCAAATAAGGTCTCAAACCCGTAATTACTCTGGAAATTTTGTGAAAACTAGGGAAGATTCAGAAAAAACTGTTACAACAAGTAATGAGGGCTCTAATAGTGAAATTACTAACAGCAATAGAATATCAAGAGTGGTTTGCTACCGATGCAAAGAAAGAGGTCATTTAAAACGAGATTGGCAACAGAAAATAATGCATGATACTCCTATCGTTTCAAGACAAGAAAATTCAAATTCAACACAAACACAGTCTTTGGTGTGTTGTCGAAACAAAAATACTGATTCCATTCAGAAATTCATTAGACAAGTTAAAATAAATCACGATTTGAATGTCACAGGTTTTGTAGATCCAGGCAGTGCAGTTTGTACGATCAAAGAAACGGTAGGAACGGATTATAATCTGCTAAGAAAACCAACTGACCAGAAATTATTTGGTTTTGGAGGATACAATATAACGAGCAAAGAAATCACTAGCTTTATGATGACTTTAGATGAAGTTGAAGAGGAAATTGAAGCTTTGGTTGTGCCCAACAGTGCTCAACCGACTGATTTGATAATAGGAAGAACTTTCACTGAGTTACCTTGGATTGCTTATATTAGAGTGGATGATATGTTGCATTTTGGGTACAAAAATGAAGATCCATTCAGGTCCATGAAATGGAAAGGAAGTCAACACAAAACAGAGGTTCAGGTACAAACAGACACAACATTTGAAAGAAACACATTGAATTTCGTCGATGTTCGAGTTGGGGATAGAGCTGGGATACTGGCGGTGATGACAGATCGAAATGTCAGTTTGAAAGTTAGAGATCGATTTGGTGAGATACGAGGTGATTTCGAAATCTATGATAAATCGACAACTTCATCCGAAGGTGAACGGGTTCCTATCACTTTGAATATGTTGAACATGGACGATGGTGTTTGTGAACAGGACAAAATGAAACTTTTGGACTTGGTGAATGAATTTCGCGGTTGTTTTGCGTTGAATATGTCGGAATTAGGTTGTACTGATTTAATGACAGTTAATATAAAAGATAATGACAAACCCGTCAAAGCAAAACCGTATCGTAGTAACTTGGAGAATCGAAAGACAATCAAAGACACTGTCGATGAATGGCGCGAGTGCGGTATAGTCCGTGATACGATTTCATCTTACGCGTCTCCAGCATTTCTCGTACCGAAGGCATCGGGTGAAAAGAGACTTGTTGTAGATTTTCGTAGACTAAACGCTCAAACCGAGAGAAAGACATTTCTGATTCCTCATATTGACGATTGTTTTGAGTTGTTGACCGGTTGCAAGTTATTTTGTGTATTAGACTTGATGTCAGGTTACTTGCAAATACCACTTGATGAAGAATCCAAATCAAAAACTGCTTTTATTTATCAGGACGGTACTGCAGAATTCGAAAGAATGTGCTTCGGTTTGGTGAACGCACCTTTCGAATTTTCGAAGCTCATGTGTTTAGCTCTAGGACCTTTGAGAAACACTGTTGCGGTGTCGTATCTTGATGATATTCTAATCGGTGCGGTAAATTGGACAGAAATGTTAGACAAGCTCCGACAAGTGTTTTCCGCGATTTTGAAAGCAAAATTGACATTTAAGCTTACTAAATTCGAATTTGGGAGGAAGTCTGTGAAATTTCTTGGTTTTCAACTAACTGCAGATGGTATGTTACCAGGAGGAGGAAATTTGAGAGCTGTTAGCGAATTTTCGGCATCAAAGAACAAACATGAAGTAAGACGTTTTCTAGGTCTGACTGGATTTTTCCGAAAGGAAACGTGAGTTTTTGCTGGCAACAACAGCATCAGTCAGCTTTCGATGAACTGAAGGATCTGTTACAAAGAGCACCAGTCTTACAATTGTACAATCCTAAAGCGAATACTGAACTCCATTGTGATGCATCAAGTTTGGGAGTCGCAGGTATGTTACTACAGGAGGGCAAGGATAGTAAAATGCATCTTGTATACTGCGTGTCCAAGAAAACGAGTGATGCTGAGAAAATGTACCATTCTTCAAAAATGGAGTTATTGGCCATAGTTTGGTGTATTGAAAGGCTGAGACCAATGCTGTTGGGTATAATATTCACTGTTGTTAGCGATTATCAAGCTAGATGGTATACTACCCTAGCTGAATATGATTTCGAAATCAGGCATAGAGTTGGTGATAGAATGTCTCATGTGGATAGCTTGAGTAGAGCGCCTGTAGAAGATTCATCAAAGGAAGGAATGATTGAAGAAATTTATGGAAAAAGAATAAATATGTTTATGATTGTATCTGAGGAAGATAAGATTTTGATGATCCAGAAGAATGATGAAAAACTAAGGAAAATTGTCAAAATTCTACAAAAGGAGCACAGAAGTAAAGAAGAAGAAAATATGATTGATAAATATTCGATAGAAAATGGAAGACTGTACAAAGAAGTAAAGGTGAATGATGAGGACAAATGGCTGTATGTAATCCCAGATTCAATGAGAAAGTCGATAGTTGTGAAATACCACGACCTAATGGGACATTGGTCATTGGATCGTACAGTTCATGCTATTTTAAGGAAGTTTTGGTTCAAAGGAATGCGAAGGTACGTGAAGAGACATATTCAGGGATGTTTTGAATGTTTATTCGCGAAAGTTCCTGGTGGGAAGAAAGCTGGAATGCTTCACCCATTAAAAATTCCTGAGAGACCAATGATTAAAATTCACATTGATCATCTTGGACCTTTTCCTAAGAGTACAAGAGGAAAAATGTACATACTTGTGATTGTTTGTGCTTTCTCACGGTTCGTCAAACTTTTTCCTTTGAGAAGTACAAAAACAGATGAAACAATTAAACAAATTGAGTTGTTCTTCAATCAGTATGGAGTTCCCAGAGTACTGGTAAGTGGCAGAGGGAGAAGTTTTACCAGTACTGAATTTGAAAATTTCTGCAAGAAATTTGATATTGATCGGAAACTTATTGCTGCGCATTATCCACAGGCGAATGGAATGGCTGAGAATAGAATGAAGTCCATTGTTCCATGTATTATAACTTCGATAAATTTTGAAAACGAAAAATGGGACAAAACCCTGAGTTCAGTTGAGAGAAAACTGAACTGTGCGGTTAATAAAACTACAGGAGTTACACCTTTTGAGGCTCTGTACGGATTCCAACCAAATTTTGAAGACGCAGGAATAGTGAACAATACTGAAATGACAGTAGAGCAACAAAAACATGGAGAAATAAGGAATGAGGTGAAGAAAAATGTCGAAAGGAATCAAAAGAAATACAAAGTATATTATGATAAAAGGCGATATGATGGGGTGATATTGTAGCTGTACGTAAGCCACATAAAGCTGATGGAAAACCAACAAAAACACAACCGAAGTATCTTGTCCCTTTGTTGTGATTGGAGCACTTTCCGAAAATACATACAGATTGGAAAGGCTTAACAAAGAAGATGGAGGTCAAAATTTAACTACGGTAGCTCATATTTCTCAAATGAAAATATACAGAAATGAAGAGGAAAATGATGATTCGGCGGACGAATTTTTATCAGAAAATTAAGAAACAGAATTTGAGATTATTGAGGTATCGTCAGATAAAGATAAAGAAGAGGATATAAGCGAAGATGGCGACAGTAGCGAAGAAGATGACGATAGTAAAGAAGAATGGAAACCTGATTCGGATAACGAGATGGATGATCATGAAGATGAGCGTGTTACTATTAGTCGCAACAGGCCGAAACGAATAATCAAAAAACCAAAAAGATTCGACAACTATGTTTGAGGACAAACATAACGATCAGGATGGACGATTGTTGTATGTGATTCACCCCGTATGATGCTGAAAAGGGCTGAGCAAGGGTTGTCAAAGAAGACGTATATAATTTTTAAGTTACGTATTGTCATTCCACGAATATTTTTCCAAATAAACCTCTTTAAAGAGAAACATCCTGACAAATACTGGGAATTATCATCTCTGAAGATATTTCTTACAGTCATAAGGAAGAATATTCGTCAATGATAGGTTGGAATAAACGGACCAACCAATCATTGCTGTATAAATGGTGCCATGTGATATAACAGATTCAACTTACGTTATTAACATATATTCAACCACAATTTTAAAATGGTGTTGACTAAATGCACCCTTACCATTCTTAGTCTAAATTTCTTGTTCAATGCTACAGAACTAACTTTTCTTTTCTCTGGAATGGCTTGTAATTCTTTCCGTATACTATTTCTCGCATCACGAGTTTCTTTAAAAGTAATGTCGACAAAAGGATCAAATTTGAAATTGTAATTATTTTTATTTCCATCAGCATACATATGCAGAATGATAACGATAGTAGCAATGAGGTAAGCAACAACATGTTTATGTTTATTGAAGAATTTCCTAAAATATTTGTCAATTGTACTCACAGAATAGTATATTCTGTAACAAGGTTAGAACGAAAATTCGATGCGAGTGGAAAGTTCCGAGCGCGAGCCGAAGGCGAGCGTGAGGAACCACGAGCATCACGAATTTTCGTTCTGAGTAGCAGACTATATTTTCTCCACGATCAAAGATAGGAAACGTGACAGTAATAATTTTGACACTTACTCAAATTTTGCCACTACGATGACAATCAACTGCGTCAAAGCTAATGTTATTATTGCTAACCAGTGTGAAAATATTATTCTATCACAAGAGAGAGAATGTAAATACATTTAAATTGCATGGGTGCAAAGGTGTTGCAGAATATTTCTTCAATCTCATGAGAGAGAATTCCAGCATTCTGTAATCAAATTTGATTTCAGAATTGGCAAATTCTGTGATGATCGTGGAGAAATATTTTTCTTGAATCATTTTCGCGGTTGAATTCAAAATTGATTTGACTGCATATTCCTTATAATCTTCAACATATTTACTACTTCTTGTAACGGAGTCATTTCCGACAGTTCATAATTTCGGACTTGACAAAACATAAATTGTCTCCATATTTTGGTAAAGGTAGGCTTATCGGACTCATTCTCAAAGCAAAAAGAAAAGTAGTGTTACTACGTAGTTTTATCTCCTGAACACGAATCCGAAAGAATTTTGTGGGGGTCTCTTATACTTTTCGAGTTATGACCTTTTGAATCTTGAAAATTGACCATTTTCAGACTTGATTTTCTCAGCAAAAAATTGCACAAAATGCCTCCTTTTTGTTGATACTTTTTTAAGACCCTATTCAACTCATATTTCACAATTACATAAAACCAAACGTTTTACAAAAAAAATTTAACCTTCTCATAAAGTATACCGTACCCTTCCAACACTTCTAGAACGAACGCCAATAAAGATTGAGGTTAAGTATAGTGTAAGTCATACGTATAAGGTTAATTTTTTTTGAAAACGTTTGGTTTTTGTGCTTGTAATTGTGAAAAAAGAGAGATTAGGGAATGAAATAAGTGTCGACAAAAAGGAGACATTTTCTGCGATTTTTTACCGAAAAACTCGTGTTTGAAAATGGTCGATTTTCAAGATTCAAAAGGTCGTAACTAGAAAAGTATAGGAGACCTCCACGAAATTCTTTCGGATTCATGTTCAGGAGATAAAACTACGTAGTAACACTACTTTTATTTTTGTTATGCGAATGAGTCCGATAAGATTACCTTCACCCATATTTTGACGCTTTAGTGTTTTTTGTTGATTACAGAATTGATTTTTCTATATTTTTTGTTATTTGTTGAGTCGAAACTGCACCAAAACGACTCATGTTGTATGTTTCAGTATCAAGAATCACCAATACTCAATAATTATAACTGACAGGGCAGACATCAAAGTGACGTTAGTGGTTTCTATACATCTTGGACGTTAGCTTACCGCAGATCTCATAGACTGGGAGATGGTGACATATTTTAGTTGACGATTTTCTCGTTTATGCCTTTGAGACTACTGAAAGATATGAAAATGCTGACAAAAATGATGAAAAGTTTGAGCGGTCTCCACGTGGCTTTGATTCAATTTTCATTTGTACAAAAAATATATGTTTTGGGTTGATTTTATCGCTGCTGTCATGTACATCAACAGCATGTTAAGATAGACACTAGCAGCGAAAAATGGTAGGCACATGGGTTGCGCAAGGCCAAAGGGTACCAATGATGACGTGAACTTGTTGAAAAAATTTAAATTTTAGCGATTTTCTCGTTACTGCCAATTGAAAGAACTTCATGAATGTCCCATAAAAAAAATTGGTCTGAGTTTTGCGGATTACGAAGTGAGGTTAGGTGTCAGAAAATTTTGTGAAATTTCGAAGGGTTTTTTGATGACTTCATCTCTTATGCCTTTGACATCATATACAGTTTATGATGAATTATTTATAATGTGAAATTGGCACGGTTGTTAAAAGTGTCCAAATTGAAAGCATAAGCTATGAAGTTGCAGATAATTGTATGAACATTTTGACCATTTTGTTTTTCATGCCATTTTGCAGGTGCCTAGAAAAAGTTATTTTAGGCCCCTAGAAGAAAAGGCATAACTATCGATAATGCCGAACAATAGTTAAATTGAAGCAAACATTGAACAACACTGCAGATTTCCCAAATGATTTTCGTGAATTCAGTCTTGGTGCCTTTCTGCGTGCAACTTGAAAAAATATTCTCATGCTCCTATTGAAAATGGTAGATCGATCGATAATGCAAAATTATGAATATAAGTAAATCACTTTATTTTCAAAGCATTTATTTATAATAATATGCTATCACATATTGAACCTAAAAATTCGTGTAATAATACACGGTAAAAACAATTTTGTTGTTTCAATCACTTTCTTATTGTTAAGAGTTTATTGTCGCATGAAGAGAATGACTTTCAGCTACAGCAATAACAAGACTAGCCGTATTTATTGAAATACAAAATATTTTACTCAAATAAACAAAATGTTTTGGTAATATGAGAATATATATATTTCGGTCGAATACTTTATTGTGTATCGGACATGTGTATCAGAATTTTTTGAACTATTGAATTGCTATGACCATCACAAATATTTCGTTTGAAATATGTTATATTCAACGAAATCACCTCAAAATTTAATGAATTGATTGAACAAAAAGAATTGTTTTAGTACTTTATGAATTCGATCAGAAGATGCATGTATGACTTATCAAAATATTTTGTTGATTGGAATCAATTTCTACTCAAAATAATGAAAGGTAATGTTGAAATGTCAAATCAGATTATGATCTACCGAAACATCTGATGTTTTCAAGAAGAAAAAACAAGATTTTCTATGGGAAGCAAATTGCATTCAATCTAAAAGGATTGCACATATGCAAATCAATGACAATATTTGTTTCGTTGGAATTAATATTTAATTGTGGGATACTGACACTTTTATTTATTCGAGTTTACATTTTGTCGATTCAACTATGTTTTTTCTGCGTGTGAGAAGTGCCAAAAATTCTGTCGTCGTCGAGAGCGTCAATGTCGTCAATATGATCAATATCGTCCACACCACTTTCTTCTGCATCGACGTCAGAATCATCACCTTCGTCATCCGAGTCGTCGATATCGTTGTTACCACTTTACCTGCCATCGAAGTCTTCAACGTCACCATCATCACCGTCGTCGTCAAAGTCATCGTCTTCACTATCACCTTCATCATCGTCCACGTAATTGACAATTTCCTCCTTTTCATTTTAATTGGATTCTAGAACAAATTGATTAAAAGAAAAAGAAATTTAGTGTGAGTGACATTTAATATATAGAAAGTTATATTCATACCTTCAATAGCATTCATATTAATCAGAACGTCACCAACATATTGTGGTACTTCTTCGCCTTCGAACCATCGGAAGTTATACATGTTGTCTTGGCCTATATAAGCTGATCGCAGAATATGGTGGTACACTTCGCGCTTACAAGGGGGCAACATACAAGCATACAAAATTTAAAAGTTTTTTTAAATCCATCAGTCTGCTCCACCATGCTATAATTATTGTTAGTGAATAAAAGCAGCAGACTGATTATCTTGATTATTGAAATTGATGGAACAGAACGCACCTATTCCGGAAACACCCTGTATTTATATCTTGACGAGAAACATATTGGGAAGAAAGTTTGTTTAACCACTTAGAATATTTCCTAATCAAACAAAGAGTTTTCAGTATAAAGTATGATATTATCTTGAGTATTTTATGCTTAAGAAATAATTAGAAGGAATAATTAGAATAATATTAGAAATCGAACTGGGGTGAGTCCTGCACGATTCACTGTTGCGTTCCAATTAACAGTGCTGCTCCTGAGGTGGCGCATGGATTTAGTACCAAGGCCTATCCAGAACACATGGCTAATGACCATAGCAGTCGATGCGAAAACACCAAAGAAAAAAAATATTAGAAATCAATCAAATCACCTTTCTAACTATTTCAATATATTTTTTTAATAACCCCACTGCTGGGGGCTGCCATACTCTTCTTTAATTGTTCAACAGCTTATGAGATTCAGTACTGTAACATATATTGACATCTGGAAATACGTTGCTAGCTCTTGGAGTATAATGTTTGCGATAAATTTTTTATGTTTTTTATACTTTTGGCAACTTCGATACTTACGCCTTTTATTATAGGAACTTGAAATAAATTTTCGAGGCACATGGAAAATGGCATGAAAAACAGAATGGTATACATTCTTATATGATTTTCTACAAATTCGTTAATAATTTTCAATATGGAAGGACATGCCCGACACTCATGTCATTTTGCGTAATGAATATTTATACCATCAAATTAAAATCGCACTCATAATCATCGAAAAACCCTTTGAAATTTCCACAAAATTTTCCGGCACTTAACCTCACTTCGACATCCACAAACCTTATGCCAATTTTTTTAGGGGACATCCATGATGGAAACTTCCATTCTTTCAATTGGCAGAAACGAGAAAATCGCCTAAAATTTTATTTTTTTTTTCCAAAAGTTCTCGTCGTCATTGGTACCCTTTTGCCACGTACAACCCTTATGCCTATCATTTTTCGCTGCTAGTGTATATCTTAACATGCTGATGATGTACATGGCAGCGGCGATAAAATCATCCCAAAACACATATTTTTTTTGAAAGAAAATTGAATTTTTTTAAAGAAAGCCATGCAGCGACTGCTCAAATTTTTCATCATTTTTGTCAGCATTTTCATATTTTTCACTCGTCTTAGAGGCCTAAACGAGAAAATCGTCACCTGAAATCTGTCACCATCTCCCGGTCTATCAAGTTCTGAGAGTCTTACTAGATGAAGTCTGGTTATGAGGAAAAGGCATTTCCATCGGTGATAAAAAAGGATGCACTGCCAAAATAATAAAACTGTCGTCGGTAAATGACACACATTTCATATAGGAGTAAATTTGTCGCTTAGAATAGAGTGAAACTATATTTTTCATATCGCCGTTGATACTGCAATACGAGCTATGTCACGAAACATTTATTTTTCACGAGACTGTAAAATGATAAGTGCTACATAAAAATTTCTACAGGTGATTATTTTGGAATTTGAAGTTTAAATTTCAATATAATCGCCTGTACTAATTATTATGCAGTTTACTGTCATCGTTATTTAAGTAACATGGAATGTAAAGAAGTGTTAACTTTCGAGGAGAGCGAGTACAAACCATGGCGGCAACGCGGGACGGGAGCGGGAACGGGATGAACGCGAGACTAAATTCGATAGTAGGATATATAAAAATGCATTCTGGTGCGATTATTCGTATTCAAATGCGGGCATACAGCGAAATATGTTTGATTTGATACGTGCACTGTTTTTCTAGCAATTCGCACAGTTCCCATTTTCCGTTCCCGCTCCCGCGTTCCCGCTTTGGTTTGAGGCAACCTTTCCTTCATAATTATTCGTTCCGCTATTTCATTCTAAGTTGCTTGTGCGTGTAACTATGTTACCGAATAAACAGACAACAATTATATTCAAAAAGTCTCATAACCTAAAAATTGATATAAATGAAGCTGAAAGTATTACTTGTCAAAGTCATTATTAGCCCTAGGCATGAAAATGACACTATTTACGTTCCGTTGTCAAGATGAATAAGCAACTTGCATATCTTCCGAAAAAAATATATATTAGTCTACATCTTGAATCATTCTTGTCTGTACAATTGTGGAAGTATATTTCGAATATTTCACCCAGTAATAAATTAAAACATGAACTAGGATTCAAATTTACACGAAAACGAGCGCGATTCTCGGCGGCCATCTTGTGGTTCATTTGTGTTATTGTTGTCAATAGAGTCATTAGGAATTTTAGAGATTAAAGTACCAGACTCGTTTATATTGGTCTAAACGTTCTGAAATTCAATTTGCTTGTTCTTGCTGGATGCTGGATAACTACATGTAGTGATAGAATGGAAGACAAAAGCAAAGGATTTCTAAGTATTGTTTCAATGTGTACTAGTACGTCAGTCAATAGTCCCAGAAAATTGTTTTTTTCTGTGCCTAGACACGACAAAAAACGCAGGAAATGGTGCCAAATAATGAAAAGGGAACCTCTTTCCAGTGTAACCAATCGTTACTGTTATGAGGATCATTTTGATGTGAGTTTATAGTCGTATTCAAGTTAGAATTTCCATATTCATATTTAAGGTATCTGTTTCAGATTGAAAAAGATATGCTCAATTACTGGGAATGTAAGTTAGTTGGTGCTAATCCTAGGCTCAAACTAGATGTTGTGCAACATAAATTTGCTTGTCAGAAGTCTGGACGTTCCCTTGTAGCTGAGAGACCATATGCAGCAAAAAGAAGGAGGTTGGAAGTCATACAGGAAGCTTTTAAATGGCATGAGGTACAGCTGCTAAGTCATGAATGTATACCAAATACATCATTTCAGAAAGCTAAAGAAAATGTGGAGCTTTACGAGTTTGATGAACAAAGTGAAACAGCTAGCAAGTCTATTCAAGTAAGTAAATATTCATTCACATTATAGGAGTAAGAGTACAATGACAAGTCGTCACTGCACCAGCAAAAATGTTGTTCTGTCCCCTATCAAAGCAAAAATTATTGATGGATCTACATCTCCAATAAAAAATCAAATCATCGATTAACATATTTTCTTCAAGTGACAGTTGTTGCGTAGCCCAATACTTTATTATTTATAATGCACTGTATTAGTTGGAAACGAGTTGTTTAGAGATTTGTCAAGATACTGTCAATAAATTACAATACGTTGAAGTAGAAATATTATTTCAACATACAATTTATCCAATATAAAAAGTCGTTACAGTCCATTTTATCTGATATTAAACATGGTCCTCTAGCGGATATCCATTGATGTTAAGACAATTCAATTATAAGAATAATTATAACAGCAGCAGAAGTCAGAAGCAAGAGAGTCAGTGAGTCCGTTCAAGTTACTATTACAATTCCAAATGGTTTCATCAATTTGATCTGAATATGTGCTCTATCGAGAAGTATTGTTAGGTTATATGCAATATTTATCTACAATTTTGATCAGTAAGTTTGACAATTGTGACAATCAATATTATTTCGCGACATCAGATAGTTGCTTCAATTTATACAATTTCCAAGTTGCAAATCCTATTCTGGGAATCTTTCTGCAGGTATAAGTTTATTATTTATCAATTACCAGCTTCAATATGGCATCTACTGACATGAAAGTCAAAAGAGGTCAAATCAAAGGTGCGCTTACCCGATTCAACAATTTCCTAGAATTCATTGCTGATCAACAATTGAATGATGAAATTATCCTTCAGATACAGAGTCGGCTAGAAAAAATTGTACCTATTCTTGAACAATTTGAAATAGTACAATCGCAAATAGAGATAGACAAGGGCGAAGAAACTAGTGAAATTGAAGAAACGGAACGAGACACATTTGAGTGTACTTATTATAAATACATAAGTAAAGCTAGACATTTGATTTCTTCGTTTTCCAAAAACGAATCAAATAATTCCATAATTTCTGATAATATACAGTCTCCTTCGAATGTAGTCACCAATGTACATGCAAATATTGGTGTTTCAAGTCAAGTTCAGATCGACAATGAACCAATATTACAAAACGCCAATAGTATAACATTTGAATTGCACAAGGTGAAATATCCTCCTATACGTTTGCCATCTTTCAATGGAGCATATGAAAAATGGCTTGAATTTAGAGACGCTTTCAATGCTTTAGTACATGAGAACAAAGTTTTGAATGATATAGAAAAATTCTATTATTTAAAATCATCTTTACAGGATGAGGCTAGTGAAGTCATTGAGTCAATTGAAGTAAATTCAATAAATTATCAAATTGCCTGGAATATACTTAGTGATCGGTTCGAAAATAAATCTTTGATTATTTTCAATCACATAAAATCTATTTCCTTCTATAAAAAAAGAGAATCATATTGAATTGCGTAAATTATATGACAATGTAACAAAAAATTTGCGTTCACTGAAACATTTGCAAGAACCTGTAGAAAAATGGGATACAATAGTTATCTATATAATAACTTCTAAATTTGATATTTCTACTCGTAGAGAGTGGGAATCATATAATTCCAAAGGTGAAGTTCCGAGAATGAATGATATGAATACATTTTTGAAACACAGATGTGAACTTCTTGAAAAACTCAATTTCAATGTGTCAGATTCATCAGTTCGGATAACTCAAACTACAAAAAATACGCAGTCAAAATTCCATTCTCATATAACTATCAATAAGGCCAAATGCTACTTTTGTAAAGGCGATCATTCCATCTATTCTTGTGAGAATCTTTTGAAACTATCTGTTTCTTCTAGGATAACAGAATTAAAAAACAAAAAATTATGCATAAACTGTCTTAGACCAGGCCATTTTGCAAATATTTGTACGTATTCTCGTTGTAAAAAGTGCAACCGCCGACACAATACGTTACTTCACATTGAAATTAATTCAACAGGCGAAGGAAGCTCTGTTGAACAATGTCAAGAAGTAACAGAAAGTCCGGTAATAGCTTCACACGTACATAACAATATTGTTCAAGGGCAAGTTCTGCTTTCCACTGCCATAGTTCAAGTAAAGGATTACAAAGGACAATGGCAGTCTGCAAGAGTTCTTCTAGACATTGGATCGCAGAGTTCCTTCATAACTGAAGAGTTGAGTAGAAAGTTGAAGCTTGAAAAATATATGACTAATATGTCTATTAAAGGAATAGGTCAATCACCGGCGTGTGTTAAAAATAGAGTTTCTATCACAGTTAAATCACAAACTAGTCAATATTCTTGTCAAATATCCTGTTTGATTTTACCTAAAATAACCGATCATCTACCAAATATACCTATCAACATGAGAGATTTGAATATTCCTTCTAACATACAATTGGCTGACTCAAATTTCAATAAGCCTGATCAAATTGATATGTTACTGGGAGCTGATGTTTTTTGGGACTTGCTATGTGTTGGACAAATGAGCTGCTCAGTGGAATAGTGGCCCATCCCACAAAATAAGTAATATTGAGTTAGTGTCGCCATCTACTGAAAACCAATGCGAACTTTATGAGTGACAGTGGCCCAACCACAGTACCGATGATATTCACTAGAGGTCAACAAATTTGCTGTTATTCCACTAACATAAATTGAACATTTCAGTTGAACACAGTGGCCTATTATCTCTTAGGCCATTGTGGCTTATCAGACATAATATACTACTTATATTCAATTGTGGCTCAAGATTCGTTGAGCCACTATGATTTCAGGAAAATATGTTGCTTGCTTGTTAGATTGTACGTAGGTTTATCGGCAAAACTCTTTTTTCGTCGGGCGAATCGAATCACTCCGTCGGAAAGCGAAGCTTCTGTCTCTATCGGTTCAATGTCGTTAGACCCAGATTTACTTGTGAACACCTGTTAATAGGGTTATGTTTGTCAGAGATTATTGTAATAAATTTGAGTTTCTGCAATAAAAAAATAGTTTTAACTGTTTAGTAGTCTATAAAAGGTAAGTTATATTTTAGTTCCGAAGTATGATATTGTTATAGTGGATGTTTTGTAGGTATTTAAACAATAATGTCGGATGTGTCGAGCATTGAAGCGTTCTCAGATTTCCAGGATTCTGGATCTGAATATTTACCAACAGATGAAGAGCGTGATATTTCATTTGTTGATAGTTTTTCGGAAGATGAAACTGCTGAAAATGATAATTCGTCAGTTCCTGGACCTAGCAACTCTGTGGTAACTACAGAAGTCGTGTCTCTGGAAGAAAAGAGGAAGTTGAGTAGAAAACGCTTGAGACATCAGGCTGAATGGAAAAGAGAAAAGGCTAAAAAAGCAAGAGCTCTTGGTCAAGAATACATAAATGTAAAAGGTCGTGTTGTGCATTCGAAAAAATTTCATACTGGCGACTGTTCATGTTATAAAAGATGTCACACTTTGCTGACTTTGGAACAACGCAAACAGATATTCGAGAACTTTTATAAGCTTGGAAATTTTAACTTACAAACATCATTCCTTTTTGGTAGTATACAAGTGATACCCAAAGCAAGAACCTACAATAGACAGCCATTATCTGAAATTACAAAAAGACAATATACTCGAAAATACTTTTTACCTAAAGAAGGACAAAACGTCACTGTTTGCAAGCAGTTTTTCAAAAGAGCTTTGGGAGTGTCTGATGGCCGACTAACACGTGTCCTTCGTAACAAAACGGCAGTTACCTCTGAGACCACCGCTCCTGTAGATCAAAGAGGAAAGCATTCTTGTAAAAATAGAACAAGTGAAGAGGCTATCACTGTTGTGACAAATTTTATCAAAAATTTCCCGACTTATACATCTCATTATAGAAGAGGAAATACTCCTAACAGAGAGTATCTTGCACCTGACCTGAGCATCACCAAAATGTACAAACTCTATAAGGAAGAAAACGGTGAGAATATTGTTTCAAAATTCATGTTCAATAAGATATTTAATGAAAAATTCAATTTACATTTCCGGCAACCGTATTCTGATACATGTAAAACATGTGACGCATTCAAGATAAAGTTACGAGTAGCATCGGACACAGAAAAGCGAGCAATCGAAGGAGCTTCATCATAGAAAAGCTGAGGTAGCTCGTTCAGGTCTGACTGAAGATATTGCATATGCAAAAAATCCTGAAAATGATACTACGGTGATTGCCTTTGATCTTATGAAGACTTTGCCAACTCCTAATTTGACAACCGGCGTTGTTTATTATAAGCGACAGCTATGGACGTACTGTTTGGGAATCCATAACTTGGTCACCAATAATGCATTCATGTATGTTTGGCATGAAGGACAAGCTTCTCGTAGACCAGCTGAGATTGGTTCATGCCTACTTCACTTCTTTAAAAATTTTGTAGGCACCAAAAAAATAATCATGTACAGCGACCAATGTGGAGGGCAAAATCGGAACATAAAGATAGCTGCGATCTGCAATTTTGTCACATGTTCACGTCAATTTTGTATTGACCACATTGACCATAAGTTTTTGGTATCTGGTCACAGCTACTTACCATGCGATCGTGACTTCGGCATTATTGAAAAAGAGCGAAAATACCACGACAATATTTTTCTACCGGCTGACTGGGTGAGAGCCATAGAGTCTGCGAAAAAAAAGTTGCCCAAATTTCATGTAGTTAAGATGAAGGCAAATGATTTCAAAAGCACCGAATCACTAGAGAAATTTATTACCAATAGAAAGATAGATGACAATGCCGTAAGGGATCAGAGGACGAAAGTTGAATGGATGAAATTTCAGTGGATGCGATTTTCTCGATCTCAACCTTATAAAATATTTTATAAGTACACCAATGTAGATGACAACTTGATAGCACCATTCAATATTGTAGATATCGAGAAGAGAAAAACTCGCAACTCTTCTTCTTTGGAAGACGCTGAGTTAGACTTGCTGTACCCAGGAGGACGCGCAATTGAGGAAAAAAAATTTAAGGATTTATGTTCTTTATTTCCTTATATTCCTCAGATTCATCATCAGTTCTATACTGACTTGAAAACTAGTTCTACTGCTGTTGACGATGATATGGACCATTAATATGAAGAATCCGGTGACCTAACTGACGCCTCATCTTTATTTTCTGGAAACATAATGGCTCAAGCCACACTATAGTTTTTTTATTTCTGAGTTTATTTCCATGAAAAAATTATTTTAATCTTAGTTTTTATTTGTTGTATGATCTTGATAATAAAAGTATGGAATAATATTGTTTATTTTGGAGAAATTCATTGCCTCTTTTCTCAATAACACCAACTCTTAACTTGGGCCACTATTCCACTGAGCAGCTCAATTATCTTTGGGTAAAGGTAAACCTATTCTCCAAAAAACATTACTTGGGTGGATAGTAACAGGAAAGTTCAATTTTCCATGTCAGGTTAAGGTTTCTGTCAATTATTTGAATTCATACTGTGAAAATGATATCAGCAAAAATTTAGAAAAATTTTGGCAATTAGAAGAATGCAATAGCTCTGATAAGGTACTCTCGGAGTCTGAACAATTTTGTGAGCAGCATTTTATTGACAATTTCAGCCGCGATATTAATGGTCGTTTTATAGTAAGAATGCCAATCAAACAAGGTACTAGTCTTCTAGGTGATTCAAGGAAAATGGCTTTAAATAGGTTTTTTCAGACAGAGAGAAAATTAAACAAAAACGTAAGTCTCAAAGCAGAATATGTAGCATTCATGCGGGACTACGAAAGGCTAGGTCACATGACTCAAATTGATAATGAGTATTCCAATGAGGACACTTATTATCTTCCACACCATGCTGTCCTTAAGGAATCTAGTCTCACAACTAAAGTAAGAGTTGTGTTTGATGCTAGTGCCAAGTCGGATAATGGCTTATCACTCAATGATATTCAGTTCAGCAGTCCCACTAAACAAGCTGATTTATTTTCAATCTTGCTCAGATTTCGACAGCATCCATTTGTAATAAATGGAGACGTTTCGAAAATGTATCGTCAGATTCTTATTCACAAGGACCAGAGGAAGTTTCAGAGAATTTTCTGGAGGGAAAATTCTTATAAGACAATGCGATGTTATGAGTTAAATACTCTTACCTATGGTACTGCTTCAGCTCCATTTTTAGCTGTCAGGGCTTTGTTTCAGTTGACAATTGAAAATGAAATGAAGTTTCCTGATGCTGCCCGAGTTATCAAAAATGATTTCTATATGGATGATTTACTGACAAGTTCTGATTCACTTGAAAAAATAATTAGTATTCAAAGAGATGTTTCAACCATTCTTTTATCAGCAGGATTAAATTTGAGAAAATGGTTGACTAATAGGCCAGATTTGTGCGATGAATTTCAATTTAACAATAATGAAGATATGAATTTGATTCAGCTAGGACCAGACGAGAATAATAAAACCCTAGGAGTATTTTGGAATGCAAAAACAGATACCATTCAATATTAATTTAATCAAACCCATTTCGATACTGTCACAAAACGTTCCATACTTTCTGCTATATCTCAAATTTTTGACCCATTAGGATTTCTTGGACTTGTAATCGTAATTGCAAAACTAATTCTTCAGCAATTATGGCAAGCTGGCTTAACGTGGGATGAGTCTATACCTCAAAAGTTGTATAGTCAATGGGTGAAATTCAGAGAATATTTACAATTAATCAACCAAGTGAAAATACCACGATTCATTCGTTCTGTTGATTCCGTATGTATTGAAATGCATGGCTACTGTGATTCCTCGGAATCTGCCTTTGGTGCATGTGTATACATAAGATTTAAAGATAGTACGGGAATTTACACTTCCAGACTTTTGTGTGCTAAATCTAGAGTAGCACCTCTGAAACAAATTTCTTTACCGAAATTGGAACTATGTGGAGCAACCTTGCTTGCTCACCTTGTAAAATCGGAGCTACACAAAATTTTGCTGTATTTTTATTTAAGAAATGCATCTGGAGCTGTAATTGAGGTATATATATAGCTGCCGACTCATTGCTCTGAGTTATGTATTTTCTGAAATTTGTTTCATTCACAGGACATTTTATTTCTACAGTAAAATTTTCACATATAGCATCTGCCGAAACACCAACAAAAGGATGATTATTGTTGAGCATCAGCCGATATGGCTTTAATTTTTCTTTAAATATTTTCGACAAAAGTAATAGGACCTTATTTTCTAATACACGACCTCTTTTCATTGCTTCTGTGTCTTTTATTTTACAAGCTCCTAAAATACTTTCTACAACTATGCCATCAACTTTTTTACAATGAAGTATATGCTTTTGAAGCTGTTATTCTGGAATATCTTAACTCATGCCATAGTGGATTTTAAGACTGACCTATGGTTTCGTTGAAAGCATTCCAACATTTCTCAGCAGTTATCAGTATAGACAAAACTTTTGGAATTCTGTTGCACTTCCCAACTTATTATCTGATTTGAAATGTTCTAGAAGATAATGGATAGATAATTTTTCTGAGTCTGAAAATATTTTGAAATATTTAGTCAACACTGTATCCGTTTTTCCAGTTTTAACACTATAGTCCTTGATTCCTTCAAAAACACTGTTGTTGATGGGATGATGGGTAGGTAATGTTGATTTTCCCATTTCTGTGGCCTTAATAAATTTCACTGATGTTCCTACAGAAGAAAGAATAGATTTCTTCCAGTAGCACTTAACATCTGTTGTAGACGGTTCTTCGCTCCTACGATGAATCCATGTCAAGAAAGCCACAGCATGTTTGCACCCCCCTGTGAATAAGAAACACAGTTAATAATGTTCCAAAAAAATTCCACATCAATACCTATATCTATTTGAACTTCATCTTTTCACTAATGTGTGCAATATTAGTATGTATTTTAAACAAAGTAACAATTATAGGCTAGGTGTACAAACATACAAATATGTCTAATTTTTTTCCCATGTGTTTGTAATAGAGAAAGTAGTATTTTATTAACTATGTCGAACGGTCATCGACTAAGCTCTTTCAACTTAGGACACACACACAGCAGTTTTGTGAGACTGGACTCCCAAACTACTACTAGCTCATTAGCCGATGCTTAGAATGAACTCTGATTGTATCGGTGAGAGGCTAATGCTTTTGCATCACGGCCACTTGACTTGAAAATGGGTGAGATTTGTTAATTTTTTATTTTAACTAACTACTTATTGTACGCTTTTGTATATGATATTATTTGGATTTCTATTCCTTCTTGGCCAGAATCTACAGCCAAAATTGAATTATGACAATTTTTTTATATTAGGATCTTGTAGAAACATAGCAAGTCATTTCAAATAAGCATACACCATGAAACTATCAAGTGAAGCGACACATATCAAAGAAAAGCTAGAGATTTTGTTCTTCTACATCAATTAAATCAAGTATTTCATACCTACAAATACTATTTGAATACTTTACCTTGAGATGCAGGACAATCCTCACATGTAACAGATTCGACTATTCCTTCTACCTCATTACACTTCAGCACAACACAGTAGGGTTTCACAGTGACTTTATGTTCTGGAGTTATCCTACCCTTGACCAAACAAACATCTCCTTCTCTCTTCACCTGCACATATCCAACAGCTTTGTACCCATAGCTCTCTCTAGTAGATCTGTAAAAAGGACATCTTATTATTCTAAATGTTTATAATATGAATTGGTATTTCATGCACAAATCTTTTCTCCATTCTGAAATATCTAATCTTGCATTTCAAGTTTTCTTGAGAAGATCGAGAGATAACTCTTTGATTCTGCTAGGCATGAAAACACTTACCTTAAAGCTTTTATTCCTCTCATTTCGGCACTTATGAAGTCCGGATTACGTCCAAAAAACAGGGCCATCATAATACAGTCAATTTTTGGTAGATTATCACTGTCTGCCTTTTGAAATCCGGGTTCCATGGTAAACCAAACACAAGATGACAATAAAACAATGAATGAATGCAATAAATATCTTTCAACAACGACCGTAATTGAATTATACCAACTGAATACAAACAAAGTTAACGACACTAAACACACAACTTTACTGATCTGAAAACAGTGAAAACTGACAGTAATCAAAATAAAAACTTCAAGCCTAGACAGCCTCGACCATTTGACGTCACACCAATAGTAGGAGCGTTTGCTGTCACTTGATGACATCGGCAAATTAGGAAAATTTTATGAATTACATGAAACCTATTCTTTCACTAAAGCAGGCGATCAAGGAAATTGGCCCTGCTTGCCTACACACGTTACAATCTAGGAGGCAATTAAAGGTCAACCCCACTTTTACACCCTAGATTGCTTAAAGCCGGCTTCTCACACGTCTGCCGCAGGGGCAATCTAGGGTGCATGGTGATTGAGGCAATCTAGGAGGCGTCTCTACTCACGTACCTGCCGTTCAGTGCGACAGTGAACGTACCGCAGAACAGACTATCACTTGAGTCGCGAAGATGGTGCCAACACTTTAAAAAATCAAAAGATCGGCATTGCCTTCCGTGATGCTACAGAAGAAAAAAAAGAAAAAGGAAGTACTAGATGAAAAATTGGTTACAGAAACGAAAGAATTGTTTCACATGAACGTTGTGCAAGAATTGGAAGTTGATGATCTCAAAAACTTTTTACGAATGAATGTTTTGAAGACATCCTTGGCATGGTGTCACAATAAAAACGAACACTCCGCACGGCTTTCTTTATAGAACTAATTCGAAATTGCCGCAATCTCGCTCAGGGTGGTTGGAGCCGATCTAAAAAGCAAGGAAGGTCCGGCGCGCCTGCCGCTCTGCAAAGCAGGCGATCAAGGAAATTGGCTCTGCTTGCCTACACACGTTAGAATCTAGGAGGCAATTAAAGGTCAACCCCACATTGCTTAAAGCCGGCTATTCACACGTCTGCCGCAGGGGCAATCTAGGGTGCATGGTGATTGAGGCAATCTAGGAGGCGTCTCTACACACGTACCTGCCGTTCAGTGCGACAGTGAACGTACCGCAGAACAGACTATCACTTGAGTCGCGAAGAAGGTGCCAACTCTTTAAAAAGTCAAAAGATCGGCATTGCCTTCCGTGATGCTACAGAAGAAAAAAAGAAAAAGGAAGTACTAGATGAAAAATTGGTTACAGAAACGAAAGAATTGTTTCACATGAACGTTGTGCAAAAACTTCAACGAATAGATTTAGAATGTTTTGAAGGCATCCTTGGCATGGTGACACAATAAAAACGAACACTCCGCACGGCTTTCTCTATAGAACTAAGTAGAAATTGCCCCAATCACGCTACACACGTCAGTTGTGGCAGGGTGGTTGGAGCCGATCTAGGAAGCAAGGAAGGTCCGGCGCGCCTGACGCCCTGCAAAGGAGGCGATCTAAGGAATTGGCCCTGCTTGCCTACACACGTCACAGTCTAGGAGGCAATTAAGGGTCAACCCCACTTTTACTCCCTAGATTGCCCCTGCAGCAGGTGTGTGAGTAGCCGCCTAAGTTGCTAAGCTAAGCTAAGCATGTATGGACTATTTACAGTATTGGCAGCGGGAAAAATATAATATACAGTGTCCGTCAAATTGTTGGAACCATCTTGGAAACATTTTATTATTAGTTTGTCAGAAAATTTCATTCTTCATAAAAGTTGGTGCATTTAATTAAAGTAAGCACGAGTATCTCAGTTATTGCCAGTGGCGTACGGCTAAAAGGGAAATTTTTAATTCACTCTACAGTAAAGTGATATTAATATGCAAAATATCGAAAAATGTTATTGAGAAAAGTTTTTTGCAATTGGATGATACTCCCAATTATCCAGTTCAGTTCATCGATTACTAGTTTTGATAACTACTTAAAGAGTTGGCCTCAATTTTGAATGGGAATTATCCACAATAATTTTTAAGTAATATGTTACTGAATTTGCATAAATTATCTTTCAAAGCGATTACCTGATCTAACAAAATCTTGAATATGAGTCAAAAAAACAGTAATAGAAAGATGAAGAAATAAAGCCAAGATCTTTTAAAAAAATAAAACTGTTAATTAATGGACTAAACTAGATAACTGGGAATACCATTTAATTGCAAACAAATCATTTTTCAATAACATTTCTTGATATTTTGCATATTATTGTTACTTTACTCTATAGTGAGTTCACAATATCGGCCGTCTCCTGCTTAGCCGCACGCCACTGGCAATAAACGTTATACGCGTACTCAGTCTAAGTGAATGCACCAACTTTTATGAAGAATGGAATTTTCTGAGAAACCATATGGTCCCAACATTTTGGCGGACACTGTATGTTCCGTGACATAGCTCGGATTGCAGTATCAACGACTATATAATTTCGTGCGGGGTCCTTTCATGTAAGTTTCAGGTGAGTTTTCAGATATTCCAAACTTCCTGGTAGCATTTCAGCTTGATTACTACGAGGGCTGACAATAAAGTAAGGTCTCCAACGCTGCAACTTCGCCGGATCACGCGCTAGGCGAAATCTGGCAACACCGCCGTGTTCCTTGGTTCCCCCACTACCACTTTGCTGCTGGGTGAGGCTTCCCCGACCGCTCAGTCTTGACTGAGCAGCCGTCAACGATGGAGATACCACTCGCGTCAGCGTCCAAGTGCGAATTGCGTTCTGTAATACGTTTTTTGAGTGCGAAAAAGGTGACACCTATTGAAATCCATCGTCAACTAGTTGAAGTTTACGGGGAAAAGTGTATGGACATAAAAAACGTGCGTAAGTGGAGCCGCGAGTTCAATTCCGGGCGCACTAATGTTCACGACGAGGAGAGAAGTGGCCGACCGTCGGTCTCGGATGCGATTGTTCAAGCAGTGGAGGCAGAAATGCTCAAAAACCGCCGTGCGACAATTAGGGACTTGGAAGAGAAGCTTGGAGGAGTGTGTAGCAGCGAAACAATCCGTCATATCCTTGTGAACAAGTTGCAGTACCACAAAGTTTCTGCCCGATGGGTGCCGAAACAGCTGACCGAAGACCACATGAAGCGGCGCGTGGAATGTGCGACCAAAGTTGTGGCCCGTTTTGAAGAGGAAGGCGATGATTTTTTGGGGATGAAACGTGGGCTCATCACTACACACCCGAAACAAAGGAGTCGTCCAAACAATGGCGCCATAGCGATTCTCCGAAACCCAAAAAGTTTAAGGCGACACTGTCAGCCGGCAAGGTGATGGCTACGGTGTTTTGGGATCGCCACGGGGTATTGTTGGTGGATTTCATGCCAAGGGGAACCACTATCAATGCAGCAAGGTACTGTGAGACCCTGGAAAAGCTTCGTCGTGCCATAAAAAACAAACGCCCGGGATTGCTGAGCAAAGGAGTGAAATTTCACCACGACAACGCGCGCCCGCACACAGCCAACGTTACCCTTGACCTGCTCAAGACATTTGGCTGGGAAATCATCGATCACCCTCCCTATAGTCCCGACGTGGCCCCCAGTGACTACCACATGTTCCCCGCCCTGAAAAAACATCTCGGAGGGAAGAAGTTTGATAGTGACGCGGAGGTTCAGAAAGAGGTCAACACCTGGCTGCGCGAGGCGGACGGAGAGTGGTATTCTGCCGGCATAGACAAGTTCATCGTGCGGATGCGCAAGGTGTTGGAAAAAAATGGCGATTATGTAGAAAAGTAGCCAAGACCTTGGCCTTTCCAACGGTGTATCGCTTTTTGTAAATAAATGTCATTTTCTATGAAAAAAAAAATTGGAGACCTTACTTTATTGTCAGCCCTCGTATTTTATCATTGCCTGGCTATCTCTTGTAGGATAACTCATCATGAAACATTCATGAAATGAATATTTCACGATATCCGGAAAACTGTGGTGTTTTTTCTTGCAATAAATATAACTCTGTATTTTATACTTCTTTCTAGTAGATTTGTTCAATTTATGGTTTATTCATGAATAGAGAAAGCTGCATCTTTTGTCTAATTTATTTATTAAGAATGATTTCGGCCTTTACACAATTATCAAATACCTATATAGTATTGAAATTACATCGATCTCTTAAAATGCTGCGTCTCCATTTAGTGCATAATTTTTCGATATCTCGAAAGCCATAACCTACGAGGATGTATTGATATATCTAGTTAGCCTAGACCAGTTCCCTGCATAAACAAAATATTGCGTTACCATAGCAACGAACAATAACTTATTAGAAGTGTCATTGTAAAGTTTGACGTCAAAAAAGTAAACCAGAGTTACGCAATACATTAAGAGAAAAAATATGTCCACCGAAATTGTGAAAATCGAAAAATTGGAGTATCGAGCCATCATCAAGTACCTGTATTTAAAAGGGTTAAGACCTAAGCAGATTTACGAAGATATTCTTAGTACCCTTGGTGATCAATATCCTTCGTATGCAACCGTGAAAAATTGGACTGCAAGCTTCAAAAGAGGTAAATTTTCCATCATTGAAGATGATGACCGATCGGGAAGGCCAGTTTCTGTATCAGTTCCCGAAAATTTCGATGCAGTTCATGACATGATTTCAACAGACCGTCGAATTGAGCTAAAACGGATATCTGAAGCACTGAATATTTCATACGAACGCGTTCATCATATAGTTCACGTCAATTTGGACATGAGAAAAATTGCTGCAAAATGGATCCCCAAATGTTTGAATGTTGACCTAAAGCGTGCAAGGGTAGTAGCATCGCGTTCGATCTGTGCTCGATTTAAAAACGATGTAGACTTCTTAAACCGAATTGTTACTATGGATGAGACTTGGGTACATTTCTACGATCCCAAAACAAAGCAACAATCGATGGAATGGCGACACTCCGGTTCTCCAAGACCTAAGAAGTTTCGTGTCCAAAAATCTGCTGGAAAAGTTCTTACTTCAGTTTTTTTGGGATTGCCATGGAGTAATCATGATTGATTTTTTGGATAAGGGTAGAACAATAACTGGAGATAACTCACGGGAAAAAATTAAAGAGAAAAGACGCGGAAAGCTATCCAAAGGTGTTTTGTTTTTGCAGGACAACGCCTCTGCACACAAATCTCATGTTGCCATGCAAAAAATTCGTGATTTAGGGTTTGAATTACTAGAACAACCCCCTTATTCACCAGATTTGGCTCCATCCGACTATCATCTCTTTCCTCAACTGAAAAAAAGTTTAAAAGGTCGTAAATTTTTTTCCAATGAGGAGGTAATAAAAGCTGTGGAGGTCTGGTTTGCAGAGCAAGAAGAAACATTTTTTTTGAAAGGTCTAGAGACGTTGCATGTTCGCTGTAATAAATGTATCCAATTAAGAGGAGAATATATTGAGTAATAAAATATTTTTCCATTGAAATTTTGTGTGGTTCTATAGTAGGCTAAGAATTTGATGGAAAAACTTTTTTAGTGCTAATTTTTTTAATATTTCCAATATTACTGGGTGTTTTATGCAATCAGAACGACTTAGAGACGAGTTTTTTTTCAAATAGAACACCCTGTACTTTGCTTTCGAAATTTATTTCGCCAAGTAATACCGCTGTAAACAAAATAAATCGGTTGAGGCGTTGCCAAGTTATAATTGATAAACTAATTTTTACCACTAATAATAATCTTTCATTTCCTTAAGACAGTTAAAAACCGTATGGAAATAGTGAATTACTTACATACATTCTAAATGTATCCTATACACGTACTATGAAAAATCACCTATTATTAAGAATTCCCGATTTCACCGCAGATTCCAATGATAAGTATTCATCTAGTCTATAATAACTCTGTTCTGTTGAAAACGATTTCAGCTTATAGACCGGCCGGTAACGACACATTTCTTGAAACGTTTTTTTAACGTATGCTTTTTTAAAATTATGATTATTATAAGTTTATAAATGTTCTCACCAAATACCTAAGACTGCTCGCATGCAGCGGCGGCACTAACCTATTTTGAATTTGCAAAAAAATTGATATCTGTGAACGATTTTTTAATGTATGCAAAGTGGTTATTCCGATAATTTGAACTGAAAAACCCACGAAAATTAAAAAGCATACTATTCTCTCGTGTAGAAGGCCCCGAAACTATCGACTGAACATGTAAAAAAAGGTGGTATCTCAAAACGATTTTTTAACGTATGCTTTTTCACTGGAAGACTTTTGGTGTTATATGGATCACGAATTTCAAAAAGCATACAATCGCGGCGTGCACATGCGTTGTAATTGTTTTGTTAATATGCAAATTTTTTGTAATAACTCGAAACAATTATTTGATGTATGCAATCGAACTATATGAAAGGTATTGTGTAAATGGGCCCCCAAAACAAAATGCATACATTGCGGAAGTGTATAACATGGTTGCATACGCTGAGAAAGTTGCAAAATAATTTATGCAATTTGAACAATTATTTAACGTATGCTTTTTGAAATAGTGATTAATGACGTGATAATAATGAAGAATATTCATTTGCATACAATTCTGGTGTGTAGGTACATCAATGAAAAGAATAGTAATAATAATAATGCAAAAAAAATTCCAGTAATGTTAATGGGAGAGAGAGTTGGATGGACCCGCCAGAAAAAGTTTATCTCTCCTACTCATTGAGCTTATGGATAAAATAAATGGCAATATCTCCGTAGTCATTAGAGATAACACCATCAAACCTGGTATCGGTGGATTTCTCATGTTCATCCCTAAACGATCATGTAATAATATACAGGGTATCCCATTCGAAAATCGAAAGTTGATGTCATTTCCGGAAAAACCGGAAGTTAAATTTGTTTTACAAATATGCCAAAAAGTGCCGTCTAGTGAGCATATTCAATGTTGTCAATTTCAGAAATATAGCCAGAGAAACAAGGGAGAAAAAGGGGGTGTACCATGAATCTGTGTCACACGGTATAACTTAAGGGCTTTCTACACAAGGGAAAAGTATGCTTTTTAATTTCCGTGATCCATATAACACCAAAAATCAGCCCTTGAAAAAGCATACGTTAAATAATCGTTCTTAGATTCTACCTTCTACATGAGAGAAGACCATGCTTTTCAATATATGTGATCCATATGACAACTAAAATCAGCATGAGAAAAAGCATACGCTAAAATATCATTTTGAGATACTACCTTTTTTACATGTTCAGTAGATAATTTTGGGGCATTCTACATGAGAGAAGAGTATGTTTTTTTTTTAATTTTCGGGATCCATATAACACTAAGAGTCAGCCTGTGAAAATACGTTATAAAAACATTTTGAGATACTACCTTTTTTAACATGTTCAGTTGTTAATTTCGAAGCCTTCTACATGAGAGCAGAGTATGCTTTTTAATTTTCTTGATCTATATAATACCAAAAATGAGCATGTGAAGAAGCATACGTTAAATAATTGTTCAAAGATAGCCGAAATTTTTACAACTTTTCAATTGTCTTTTGAATAGTTCTACACGCCATAACAGTATGCAAATGAATATACTGTCAATGGATATGAACTTTATATTCAACCCGGTTTTAAGTGTTAAATAATTGTTACGAGCTATTACAAAAAATTTGCATATTAACAAAACAATTGCAACGCATGTGCACGCCGCGATTGAATGCTTTTTGAAATTCGTGATCCATATAACACCAAAAGTCTTCCTGTGAAAAAGCATACGTTAAAAAATCGTTTGGAGATACCACCTTTTTTTTACATGTTCAGTCGATAATTTCGGGGCCTTCTACACGAGAGAAGAGTATGCTCATGTCATTCATTTTGGACGTGGTGGAACTTCAGTGCTTGAGTTTTCGAAGTATTGAGGAACAAATAATTTGCTGACAACCATTCATTCAAGGAGATTGCAATCTGCTCATTCGTGGGAAGGATAGTTGAAGGCTTTGAGAAAGGTGAACATACTTCAATTAAGTACTCTTTGTGATCTCAGCAAGGCCTTCGACTGTCTTTCTCACGACATACTCAAATTAGAGGCCTACCTCTAACTCTTTTTCAATCCTACCTTGACAATCGTGAACAATGTGTATCAGTGAAAGTCAAGCTTAGTGACATAAAACATTTTAAATACGGAATACCTCAGGGTTCTGTTTTGGGGCCTCTTCTGTTTATAATGTATGTTGACGATTAATTCTTCCATCTATTTCCTAATGAAATTGTCATGTATGCAGATGATGCCACTTTGGTGAACCAGGAAAATGATACATCCAGACTACAACGAATTATAATAAACACTGAAAATATGACTGAAGAATGGTAGAACTCAAATACTTTACTTCTTAATCCGGATAAAACACAGAGAATATGTTTTTCAGTTAACAAAGAACTAACATCAGGTGAAACTGTGAAACTACTTGGCGTAGTTCTAGACGTTAACCTTATATGGATACTCCCTCTTAAGACAACTCAAGAAACATGTTCAAGCGTCTACTCTTCTTTCAGCGTATTTCGCTTTCATCCTCTACCGTCACTATACAGGGTGGGGCACCGATAACGAAACAGATCGAATATCTTCAAAATGCATGTGTTGTGAAAAAAATGCAAAAACTCGTCGATTTTAATCCAAGGGAGACATCTTCCTATCATAACCTCAACTTTCATACCTCTGCCTCCACCCCTTGGTCACTATCGCCAAAACAATTTGAATAGGTAAAGTGGTAAGTGTGACACATCATTGAACCTTTTGAAATGACACGTTCTAGAAAATGGCAAAAAACTCAAAGGAACTAACATTTCAATCTCCCATGAACTAACAAAAGAACAATTGGAAGATCTGAATATCATCAAAAATCATCTACACCTGCATAGACAAGATAGTACAAAACGATCATACATCAGAGGAAATAAACGCATAGTCGATGGAAAATATTATATATTGGAACAGCTTGTAGGAATTGATCAGCAGCAAGAAGACGATAACAAAACCGAAAGTGTTCCGGCTACTCCCACACAGTCTTTTATGGAGAAAAATACATTGTATGAAAATGCATTGAAACCACTCATCCCAGTTATTGTCCGAAACCCCAAAAACATATCAGACCACAGGAACAAAACCGAAACAACCAGTGAATCAAATCAACCAACAAATAGGAAAAGTGAGAACAAGATCTACCAAAGGGATTGATATATAATAGAAACAAGATCTTCGACATCATTATTAAATGTTCTACAAACAAAGAGGAATACACTGGTATGTTATAAGCCATTATATAAAATAGTCTACACAAAATGGACCCTTACGTGAGAGACTTTACTTTCGAAAAAATATTCAACTCAAAGACGTAAATGAAACAAAATAGGTACTAGATATAAATAAAAAATTGGCTAATTTCAAAATTCTACATACAAATATTAGAAGTTTGTCAAAGAACCTAGATGAATTTAAAATATTTCTCTTCGAATTAAATTCAAGCATTGATTGCATTGTACTCACTGAAACACATCAAATACCCGATATGTCAATTTTCAAAATACCAAATTATATTTCACTCTATAACAATGGAACATTAAATCGAAACGATGGTATCGTGGTGTTTTTCAAACCTGAGATATATCGCTCACATGAAATATCTGATGTTAGTGAAAGTAGTAAACTGATTCATATAAAGGGAGTAATCGATAATGAAATTGTTGTAATAAACACACTATACAGATCACCGTCAACAAAAAACATAGACAAATTTCTAGAAGATTCAGAAAATATATTAGGAAATACTATAGAAAAGTTTAAATACAGTATCTTAATAGGAGACATGAATATAGATCTTTTACAAACTGACTTATCCCATAAATACTCAACTATCCTAAATGAACTCGGCTACTTATCGGCAATCAACACTGTTACACGGCCCTCGTCCGGAACGTGCATTGATCATATTATCCTGAATTCGAAAAATAATGAATATGATACAGTACTTTCTGCAAACATAGAAACTAATATAACTGACCACTTTACAATAGCATGGCAAATTGTTTTTCCAAACATTAATATAAAATCGAAAATAATTCTAAAATAATAAAACAAATCAACGAAGAAAAATTTAAACAACTAATAAAAGAAGCAAACTGGTCTGACGTACTTTCCAACGAAGATCTAGACACATCAGTATCCAAATTCATTGAAATTATCCAAGATTCTCTCAAATCCTCAGAAAAGAGTAGGAAAATAAACAATAAACAATTTAGGAAAAAGGAGTGGATAACGAATTCGTTTGTCAAATCAATCAACGAGAAAAATAAACTGTACAAAAACCTGAAACAACACCCAAACAATGAAATAATAAAAAATGAATACAACTATAAAAATACACATAAAAAACAAATAGAAAATGCTAAAATTCATTATTACAAAACCAGGTTGGCAAAATGTGGAAACTCAAAGAATACATGGAAAACAATAAATGAACTCCTCAAACCACAAAAAATAAAAGCTCCATATTCCAAATAAATGTGGAGGGCAACTTAATGGAAAAACCTGAGAATATTGCGGAAAATTTTAATGATTTTTTCGTAAATATTGGCAAAAAATTGTCGAAAGATACCAAACTAGATATAAATTATAAAGAATAGAAAATCATAAATCAAAATTCAATTTTCCTGTTTCCAGCTGAAGAAATAGAAGTTATAAACACAATACTGGGACTTAAAAACAACAAATCTCCAGGCCCTGGAGGCATAAAATCAGAATTAATTAAAGCTAGCATACCACAAATCATAAAGCCACTAACACACATTATAAATAACTCACTGAGATCAGGACAGTTTTCCCCACTTTTCAAACATTCAACTGTCATACCTATAATTAAGAATGGAGAACGTACAGAAAGAACAAATTACCGTCCAATTGCATTGATTTCTAGCTTCAGTAAAATTATAGAAAAAATCATTAAAAATAGGTTAACCAACTTTTTAAAGAAGTGTGCAGTCATATCAAACTCACAGTATGGATTTCAAGTAAAATCAACACAAGATGCCATTCTTCACCTAACCAAAAAGATATATAAGGCAGTTGTTAATAAAAAACCAAGTATTGGAGTATTCCTGGACTTGACAAAGGCTTTTGATACCGTAAACCATCAGATCCTACTAGAAACTCTCGAAAGCATAGGTGTACGGTACAATCACTCTTCGAATCATACCTTACAAACAGAACACAGCAAGTAAAAATACAAAACTCGTACAGCAGCAAAAAAATTGTAGAATTTGGAGTACCATAAGGAACGGTGTTGGGGCCAGTTCTCTTCACAATATACCTAAACAACTTATTCTTGGTGGAATCGGAAGGAAACATCATAAGTTTCGCTGATGACACGGTCATCGTATATGAAGAAGAATCATGGTTGCAATTAAAAATGAAAGTAGAATCTGATATCCCTCTCATCAAAAGATGGTTTGATAATAAACTATTATCATTTGATGTACAGAAAACTTTCTATGTGCCTTTCTGCAGTTATAGTTCTCAACTTCCCAACTACAGCAAAATCAGTTTGCAAGATAATTTTCAAATAAATTGCTCGAACTCCATGAAATATTTAGGTATAAAAATAGACAGTCACCTGAAATGGGACCAACAAATTAACTTTCTCCTCAAGAAACTAAGATGCGTGGCGTATAAGATGAAGCAAGTTTCTTCGAACCACACTTAAAATATGGAATTATCGGTTGGGGAGCAGGAACGAATGTTCACTTGAAAAAAATCGAAGTTATTCAGAAAAGAATAATGAAAATAATATATAAAAAGCCAACACGTTATCCCACTGAACTTCTTTATCTAGAAACCAAAATAATGAACATAAAGCAAATATACTTCTTGAGCCTAGCAACAAATCAGTTTATAAATAAACAAGAATTGATTAGAAAAAATCATCAGCAGAATACCAGAGGACGTAACCTCTACCAAATCCCTTTCGTTCACAAATCGATCTGCGAGAGAACTTATAGTTATTTAGGACCAAAGGATTTCAATGCATTACCAGAGTGTCTGAAAAACGAGAAACAAAGGAAAAAATTCCAATCACAAATCAAAAAATTTGTACTCGAAAATCCTAGGCAAATAATTCATGAACTTATTGATACATAAAATTAAAAAAAGGATATTCCCATAATTCTACCGTGTTATACTTTCAATCTTTTCAACATTCAAACTCTACATCTCTATACTGATCATAGGTACATCTTTATATTCTACATTTTATAATAAAAACTCTCACTTGTGAGCATCATATCTACATCTACAACACATTTTTTACTTTTAGACAATCAAGAATTCTAACGTTTTTAACACTCCACCATTTTTACATTTGTACAGTCCTTCAACCATTACATATTTTTTGAGATATTCACATAAGTTATTTTTACAACCAATATTAGTAGACCCAACATTAGTCTCATAAGAATAGTGTAGAATTTTAATTTTCTTTCACTTCACTGTAATAGCAACTTTTACATCCTGAAATTCTTATATGTACATATCAATATTTGTTAAATAATTTATTTTATATATTATTAAGTTACTTAATCATATAAACCACTGTTGAATACGTCCACAAACAAACAGTGTCTACTGCTTCGTGGTACATTCTTTATTCACAACCATATTGTATTTGTCAAATTCATCTCCGTACCAATCTTTTTGTGAATTAAATTATTATTTTATTAATATTATTATTAAAAAGGTAATTTCATAAGGAAATCAGACATGTCAATTTTCGCTACCTAACTTTTTATTTTGGCCCCCTTCTGCGGGAAAAACAACTGTTCCGTATTCCAAATTATGATACTTCATTTGCAAGCTAATTTGACATGAATTCGGTGACAATGCATGGAATTTTTCTGAAGGAAAAAAAATGGCGACTACAAAATGGAGAACGAGATGTGCAATTATGGTCCGATTCGATTCAAAATTGATATGTGGCGGTTTTCAAGGTCAGAAATTATTTGTTTGTCACTGCAAAAAAAACAAGATGGTGGCTCCAAGATGGCGGACAAAATTTGTAATTATGGTCCGATTCGAATCAAAATTAGTATGTGGGGATTTTTAGGGTCGAATATTATGATTTTTTTGTCATTGCAAAAAACCAAGATGGAGGACGAAATTTGTAATTGTTGTTCGATTCGATTCGAAATTGGCATATAGGGGTTTTACAAGTTTGTTTTGTCCCACACATACATACATACTAACTAAAAGGGCAAGTTGAATAAAAGCTTTTGAAAAATAAAAAAATTGGACATTTAAAAAACTTATAAATTCAAATCCAATCATTCCAAACTGCATTAATTCACATTAGATGTTCAAAGTGTTCGCCATAAACTGCCATACATGAGTATAAGTTAGTCTAACGTTTTTGAGCAATTTATGCAAATTTTTCCAATTTGTAAGTTCATACAATGTTAAATTTTTTTATTTTTATTATGTTTTTGTGAATTGTTCACATTAGCTTTCAAATCAAATATCATAAGTTGGAATACGAAACAGTTGTTTTTCTCGCAAGAGGGTACCAAAATGATAAGTTAGGTAGCGAACACTCACATGTCTGAATTCTTTATGGAATTACCTTTTCAATGCTGTGTTGGTAATTTCGCCATTCACATTGTGTGAGTGACCAAGCGGTGGGGAGAGTGGTATGACAGTTGGATTTAAAATCGACGTGTTTTTGAATATTTTTCACAACACATATTTTTTGACGAATTATTAGAAATACACAAAAATCAAAACTCGTGCCAAAAAACCTCAGATATCCCATCCTATGACACAAGATTAAATAATTTACTGAGGACCTCGAGATACAGACTAACCGAATCATCAAAAAACTCTCTCAATCCCAACTTTTGAAATGTGCTACCAAATGAAATCAAAACTAAGAACTACTTTCAAAAATGTCGTGAAAGTTATAGTTGATAGATACATACTATGTTCGTTTGAAGAGAAATGCTTTAATTCAATCTAAGGGATAACCTGTAATTCCATGCCTATTCAACTTTTCCAGAAGTGTGTCAGATTACCATTCTTCTTCTGCTACACAATGGTGTTATCTGAAAACACCATTATCTAGCAGGAGAAAGGTGATAATGTGAAAGTGCAATTTATTCTCGAATCCTTCGAGTAATAAAGCCAAGAAAAATTAATTTTCCAAAATTTCGGTTTTTTCCGGATATACTCGGAATTTCAGAACTGTCTCAAATGCATATTGTAAGTCCGAGATCCCAATGGTGAGGGTCTAATTTGAAACACCCTGTATGTAGCTCTCTAGTCCTGAATTTGTTGGGCCTCGGCTACATCGATATCATTACGATATCAAGCTAGAAGATGAAAAAAGAGATTATAGTCCGTTTGTAGGAGTAGTGAGTATATCCCAGACATGCCCTTTGGAAAAGCACTGAAGACGCTATCCCGACAAGCTATTATATTTCCGACAATATCCTCAAATTAGATTTTTTGGTGGGTCATGTTTTAATAAAAAATTGCATGCATGAGCTTATCTCAATATAGCTTTGAGAGAGGCTATTATATCCGAGAAAAAACATTTCGAGGGTTGAGGGAGAGTTGCAAACGAACATTATAAAGCTCAAGACAGTCATAAAGACTGCATGGAGATGTATGGAGAGGAGGTGGGTCCTTCCAATAATTTGAGTTTTCGGATTTTATGAGCGGAGCTGCTGTTCGAGTTGGAATAGTGGATGAATTTTTTGAGGAACAAGTGGCTTGGACTGTATCAATCACATATGTGTGTGAATGTTAATAGATATCTACATGTATGTCGACCGCGAGCGGATGCTATATCCATGCGGTTTCAATCAATTATTTATTAATGTTTGTAAATGTAAAATTACCTGTATGAAAATATCATGCTGATATATATATTGGTAAATAAATATTACTATCACTACTATACTACTACTATTACTACTATATTACTGCTACAAAAATTGATATATTGTAATAATATTGTGTTTTGAAATTGATAGTTTTATTATAACCCTAGAAAAATTATACTATACAAAATCGATAATTTCAAAATTTGTTACAGAAATTTGCCTGACTCCAGAACTAATACCTTTTTGTTTTGTTATTTACCTTTAACCTGTAGTTCATGGCTCCAGCTTATTTGGTGGGCCTGTGAACCTGTTAAAGCTATTTGCACCGGTACATTACGATTTTGGTTTTCACCGCTATTTGAGGACAACATAAGCCTTAGTTAAGATAAGCCTCACATTTTTCAAGCTTAGGTTCCACTTAACGACCTAACCTCACTTTTTTACACAAAATATTTTCCTATTTCCTTGATATTTAAAGTTTTTCGATCACTTTTTCCTGGATTTTGCTGTTGTGATTGCATTTTTGTGGGTATCTGATTGTATCAGGTTTAAAACAAAATGTCACATACAATATTAAATAATGACGACCTAGAATTTGAATAAGATTTTTATGATGTGCCTAGACAAGTGTACGTGAGGGTACATCATTTGCATGTTTGACGAACTTACATTTTTTCCTTGATTTAGTGCGACCAAACCTACAGCTCTCTATATACTAAACCTGATTGAGGCTGAAATTGAATATCCCTATGATATGAAAGTATAAAAATAATTTTCAGATTAATCACTGTACCTATATCCTAATACAAAATGTATATTGTTAATTATTTATATTACTTACGAACTCAAAATTAATCTGTTGATTTGTACTCGAAGAATGTAATGGCGAGTCTTTTCAATTTTTGTTCATCCAAAATTGTTAACAACATCTTCATGTCGTAAACATTTTGGATGGATACTATTTTTCACCTAAGGTAGGTCAGGTTAGGGTGGTAATGAACTATTAACTACTCATTTCAACTAATGTGCACTCTAGGCGATATTGTGGCTAGTTTTCCGGTAAATACAAATTTTCTAAATCACATATCATCCTCTCGCCAGCCTGTCAAATTAGACAGAACTGAAAACTTTATTTTCCTACGGGCGTGCGGAAATAGTATATTGTGCAACAAGTGCAGAAAAGTGCTAATTTCTCACGAGTTTGAAAAAGTTGCGGAATTCAAACGACTGAGAAATTGCATTTCTGCTCGTGTTACACACTATACTTTTTCTACATCACCCTTTTTGCTAAAAATAATACTATACTATAAGACGGGATGAAATGTCAGTGACTCATTCTTATATTTTCCTCTTGAAGTTGAAGGTAGTGAATTCAATGACAATGAATTAACTTGTTCTCTTAGTTCTGGCGGAGTATTTTCAATTTCAGAACTGTCGCTATCCATTTTAGTTCAATCTCATTAAAAAATGACGGGACAAGAATATTTTACGAATATTTTATGCTTGACGTTTGTTGACATTCAAATGATTCGATAGATGTTGCTCCGTTGCCTAGCAATGGATAGTGTGTATGTGGGTGTTTGAGACAGCAGTAATGATGTCTATGATTTTTGTTCAGAATATTATGAATTTGTACGACAATTTCCCTCATATTGTATAAACCAATAGACTTTGTCTATTCATTCTTGAAGTTGCCTGATCGAATATCCCTTCGAAATGCAGAATTTTCAAAATATACTTTCACCTTGCTGTCACGAAAACTGTATTGCTTAGAAATTAGGTAATGAAAAATTTTAGCACAGAAATGTCACTTTGCGGCACACTAATGTCAAATTTCAATTATTGTGAGAAATAATCATGTTTGCGAACGTAAAACTATGCAGAAAAGCATGTTTTGGAGTGTGGTTGTAGAAAAAGTAACTTTTCCGCATGATTTTTTGTTTTGAAAGTTCTACTTTTCCGCACGATTTTAACTTTTATGCAAGACTTTCTCTTTAAAGCACAGTATTTTAATTCAAGATTAGTATATTGTACAATGAGAATGAAATGACATACATTTCCCACGAGTAGGTAGGTATATGAAATTTTGAAGTACGAGCGAATTATTTTTTCATTACAGATTCTATCAAAAACACCCATGTTGTCATTGAATATACAAATATTGAAAAATATATCGAAAATTGAACAGTAAGTACTCTCATCGATTTCAAAACAAAAACAAAAAAAATCCCCAGGATTCGAACCACCTACCCCATTAACCATTAACCAGCGTAGAACCACTGCTCCCTTACTTTGCCAACTGAGCTATTTCAGATATTAATTCAGTTGCTATAATACCATATCAAATCCTGTAAAATTTTAAATATCACTATTTATTTTGATAATGTCTTAATTACTTTATATTTTGAAATTAGTTTTATGAAAATTACGGAATATCGGAAAGTTATTATCAAACAGTCGTTAATAGACTAGATTCGATCTCAAATTATAAATCTCGCGGAAAGATAAAATCATGCGGAAAAGTTACTTTTCCGCACGATTTTTATATTGTTGAAAATGAGGATATTGAGGACTAACTAAATGATCTATGTAACTATTCTGTCTTATGTGTCATTTTGTAGCATTATTAAAAAATCTTGTTTAATAAAAACCTTTTTTTTTCATAAATAAGATGGACAAAAACACTTATAGGAAAAACATTGTACCTAACTCTTGCGGAAAACGTCTTTTCTGTCGCGTGCGGAAAAGTACTACTTTCCGCACTTGTTAGGTAAATAACTATTACCGTCTCGTCGTTGGTTACGTGATCATTTTTGCGCTGTTGCCAAACATTTCTAATACTCAGCTAAGATTCAGGCCAGGAGTCAACGGTGCAAACCATCTGTACTGAAGAGTTTTTTATTATTATTTATGAAGAAACACAGCTTTTCTGACCAAAAAACTGCCTTCAAAATTGTAATTTTTTATTGACGTCTATCAATCAGTCAAATCTGTTTACAAAACTTTTATCTATCACAGAGTTTGTTTTAAACATACAAAGTCTTCTAAATTATGATAATAAATATTTAACATTTCTCCTCCTCAGTAAAAAAGAAACCAATTTCTCTTTTTTTTTACTGAAAACTATAAATTATTGTAGATATAAAATGCAAATTTTTGCACTGGTCTTCTGTACGTGCCCATTTTTGTCTTGACATCTGCACTCCTGACGCAACCATCTTTTCCGTGATACACAGTCGTGACAATTCCCTTCAGCCAGCAATTTCTTGGTAAGTTCGAATCAACGATGATTGTTATGATTCTATCGTGTTTATTATTTTGATCTTACTGTATACATTCGTATAATAACTGTTGTTATGATGTTTTTTATAAGTTTGATGTTTTGATGACATATATAATTTTTTGACTGATAGTAAAGACGTCACATTTTAAAAGAAAAGTATTTTATTCAAAAGTAACCAGCAGAAACTCTTGGAGGACATTCAAGAGTTGCAGATTGCAGACGCAACATTGGTCCTTCGAACGGAATCTTAAGAAACAAGACATGTCAGCCCAGTCTAATAAAACTGGTGCAGTAAGGAGACCAACGACGAGATCAACCAGTAGACAAACTCATAATTTGGAAAAATCATCTCAGAACTCGGAGATGAATGGACATTTGGATTCGGCAGGACCTCAAGAGGTGACTCGGATGACAGTAGCAGGTACCAGTAAAACAGTAACTGTTGCAAAAGGCAATGCAAGTGATGTATGCCATAAATCTGAAACCAAGACGACGGCGACGGCTTCGAATTCAAAAACATCCAGATCAAGGAAATCATCTGCAAGTATGATCGAAAGGAAGAAATTAGAAATAGAACTAGAAGCAGAAATGAAGATAGCTGAAATCAACCAAAGACTGATTCTCAAGAAAATGGAACTGGATAAAATGAAAATTGAGGAACAGAATGTTGAAAGTAGTGGGTCCGAAATGGATTTGGTAGAGAGTGATGTCAAACAGAGTTGTTGATAAAAGAGCTTTGGTCAATGATTGGATGGATGATATCAAACCAGATGAATTTGAACGTACGAATCTTCCAGAATGTAGACAAGCTGAAAACTTTACGAATACCAGAGATATACAGCGGTGTGAAGAAGATGGCAGGATTTTAAGTAGGAGACAGTTTCTTGACAGAAATTTGCCATATTTTGACGGAAATGCAGCTGAATATTTGGTGTTTATTAATGAGTATATGGAGACCACGGAACTATGTCATTATTCGGACAGTGAAAATTTGTTACGTTTGAGAAAATGTTTAAAGGGCGAGGCAAGAGAAGCAGTCAAAATGTTGCTGATTTCTTATAAAAACGTTCCCGAAATACTTGAGACACTGACAAATTTATATGGAAAACCGGAATATATCATCAAATATTTGATATCTCAGGTGAGAGTGGTCCCAGTTCCCAAGGATCACAAGCCAGAAACAATAGTCAGGTACGCAAATTCTCTTAATAATTTAGTTGTTGCTATCAAACATTTGGGTGATGATATTTATTTGAAAAATCCAATTTTACTTGAAGAGTTTGTTTCAAATCTGACAACAAATCTCAAACAACAATGGTCATTGCATGCTATAAAATTGAAAAGCATAACATTTTTAGAATTTGCCAGTTGGCTTAAAGATGTAGGAAAGGCAAGTAGTTTACTCTATACTCCAGAAAGTCGGTCAGATAGTAAACTTCAGAAAAAATCAGACTTTGTTTTAGTTGCCGATGGAAAAAGACAGAAGGACAGTATAAGAAGACAATTTTCTGTAGAAAATTGTAAATGTTGTTCATAAAGAAAACATAACTTAGACAAATGTTTCAAGTTTCAGGAAATGAGTGCTGATAATCGCTGGCTCTTTGTGACGGAAAATAAACTATGTATTTCATGTCTGAAGTCGAATCATCATATGGGATCCTGTTACTTCAAGAGAGTTTGTGATATAAATGGTTGCAAACTGAAACACAATCGGTTGCTCCATAAGGACACGTCTCTCCAGCTGACAGACAGGAGAGGTAATACTGAAAATGAACAGAGCCAACAAGTAAGTGGACAAGTAAGTGAAGAAAATCACAGTCAGTCAACGAACATTCACCAGGTGAGAAATTCAAATTTAATTTTAAGAACTATTCCTGTAATATTGGAAAGCCCTCTAGGGAAAGTGGAAATTTTCGCTTTGCTTGATGAGGGATCGACTGTGACTCTTTTGGAAGACGAAATTGCTCAAAAATTAGGTCTGATAGGCACTCCGGAACCTCTTTGTTTGCAGTGGACTAACGATCAAATTCAAACTGACGGAAATTCTAGGAGAGTTAATTTAAAAATCAAGGGAAATTTTCCTAATTCGAAATCATATAGTTTGTCTGATGTCAGAACAGTCAAATATTTGAATCTTCCAAAACAGTCTCTAGACTTGAATATGATCAAATGTGAATGGCCGTATTTGAAAAATATACCTATAAAATCATTTTGGGATGAATCACCTAAGATATTGATTGGTACAGATAATTATGACTTGACTATGCCTCGAAATTATGTAGAACAGTCTAGACACGGGCCTAGAGCAACTCAAACCAAATTAGGATGGGTTATCAACGGACAGCTCATAAGAAATAGGATAGAAAAAATATTCAGTTTTCATATATGTGAAAAAAACTTTGACGATGACTCCCTTCACTTGCTCGTGAAGAATTCTTTCAGACTGGACGAAAGCGGACTTCAACATGACCAAACAAACTCAGATGTGGATGAGTATGCTTTGACAATGATAGACAAATTCACTAAAAGAGTTGGTACAAAATTTGAGACGGGACTTTTGTGGAAAAATTCAGATGTAGTTCTACCAGAGAGTCGAAATATGGCTTTGAGTAGACTTAAATGTCAAGAAAGAAAGATGGACAAAAATTCTTCTTTCGGTTTGGCCTTTTGTCAAAAAATTGAAGAATATCTTCAGAAAGGTTATTTGAAAAGATTAACCGATGAAGAAGCTGTCCATGAAACGAACAGGACTTGGTATTTGCCGCACTTTGCTGTCTTCAATCCCAACAAACCAGGGAAATTGAGGCTTGTTTTTGACGCAGCGGCAAAATCTAACGGATTGAGCCTAAACGACATGCTTCTTCAAGGGCCTGACCTTTTGACGTCATTACTAAAGGTTTTGTGGATATTTCGACAATGCAGGGTAGCTTTCTGTGGAGACATTCGGGAGATGTTCCATAGAGTACTCATTAGAGAGGAAGACAGAAAATCTCAGAGGATACTATGGAGAGAATTTGACAGGACTCATGAACCATCTGTGTTTGAAATGCAGGTTATGACATTTGGGGCAAGTTGTTCACCCTGCTTAGCTCAATATGTCAAGAACCGAAATGCTAATGATTGCAAGGAGGAGTACCCAGAAGCTTGTAATGCCATTGTTAATAAACATTACGTGGATGATTACTTGGACAGTTGTGACAATGAAGAAGAAGCTCTCAAATTGATTCAGCAGGTTATTGAAGTACATGAAAGAGGGGGTTTTGAAATTCGTAATTGGCTTTCAAACTCCAAAATGGTTATGACAAAGCTTCCCGAAGAAATCGTATTGACGAAATCAAAAGAATTCTCTTCTACGATTTCGGAACTGCCGACAGAACGTATACTGGGCATACAATGGGATCCAGAACACGACTTATTCACTTTTAGACTAAATTTTGACAAAATCTCCAAAATAGTCAAAGACAATAACGAAATTCCAACAAAAAGACAAATTTTAAAAATAATTATGACAATTTTCGATCCCCTAGGTTTTCTAAACAATATAGTCATAGGGGGGAGAATTTTATTGCAAAATCTTTGGAGGCATAAAATTGAATGGGACGACAAAATTCCAGAGAGTATCGACCACAACTGGAAAATTTGGTTGGATGAATTGAAAGACATTTCTAATTTAACAATTCCCACATGTTATTCTTGGAATATTCCAATAGCAAAGTCAATTCAATTGCATACGTTTTGAGATACGAGTGAGCAAGCCTATGCTACAGTGATATACTTAAGAATTGAGAGTGAAAATGGGATAGACGTTTCATTTGTGACCTCAAAATGTCGAGTATCACCTTTGAAAAACATCACTATACCTAAATTAGAATTACAGGCAGCAGTGATGGGGTGTAAATTAGCCACGTACGTGAAAGAATGTCTGGAAATAAAAATCAACGACCTTATATTCTGGACCGACTCTACAATTGTTTTGTGTTGGATAAAATCAGATATAAAGAAATACAAACAATTTGTTTCAAACAGGGTTCAGTTCATTCTTGAAAATACCGACTGTTTGTCTTGGCGATGGATTCCAACAAATGTCAATGTAGCCGACGAAGCCACGAGACCAAACCGAAAAGCCAAATCAAAAAGTAGGTGGTTGGAAGGCCCTGAGTTTCTCCAGCTTGATGTTTCAAACTGGCCGAAACAAAGAAATGAGTTGTCAAAATGTGAAGAGGAAATCAAGAAAGAATTCATTGGCGTGACAGTACCAATGAATCTGGACTCATCATTACCAAAAGTTGAAAGATTCTCTTCTTATATTCGACTTGTGAGGGCCACGGCATGGGTTCTTCGTTTTATCAGGAAGTGTCAAAGAAAATTTAGTAATCCAGCGGAGGAGTTGACAAGGGATGAAATCGATGAGACTGAAAATCTCTGGTGGAAGAATGTCCAAGCACTTTCTTTTGTAGACGAAATAGACGACATACAAAACAATAGAAATGTGACAAGTAACAAAATGAAGAAACTTTGTCCATACTTAGATGAAAAGGGTATCTTAAGACTAAGAGGTAGAATTGCAGAAGACATTGATGGATTTGAAAGAAATCCTTTGATACTAGACTCCAAACATAGACTAACAAAACTATTAGTAGAGTCTCATCACAATAAATTCGAACATCACGGACGATTCACGGTGATGAATGAAATTCGACAAAAATATTTTATATTTGGATTGAGTAGCTTAGTTAAAAAAGTATGTCAAGAATGCCCAAAATGCAAAATTAATAAAAGTCTTCCCAAAATTCCACTTATGTCTAACTTACCAAAACAAAGAATAACTCCATATGTGCGACCATTTACATTTTGCGGAATGGACTATTTTGGACCCTACCAAGTTAAAGTTGGCCGAAGGAGGGAGAAAAGGTATGGTGTGATATTTACATGCCTCACGTGCTATACATTTGGAACTAGCAAACTCTCTGACTACAGACTCAACCATCTTGGCCATTCAACGAATGTCTGCCAGAAGAGGCTACCCTTCAGAAATATTTAGCGACAATGGGACCAATCTACGAGGAGCCGATAGTGAACTGAAAAAGGAGATGGACAATTTTAACTAAAATGAATTCGTTTCAAAATTATGTTTGAAAGGTATTAAGTGGAATTTCAACCCTCCAACGGGATCACATATGGGAGGCATATGGGAACGCCTCATCAGATCGGTGAAAACTACTTTAAAAACTATATTGAAAGAGCAAGCTCCGAGTGAAGAAGTATTGCACACTGTATTCCTGGAAGTGGAAAATATATTAAATCATCGACCATTGACCACAGTATCATTAGACCACGAAGATGACGAAGCTTTGACTCCACATCACTTTCTACTGGGACCTCCATATGCAGCTGACCACAATATTTTGAGAAATGGACTGATATCTGGAAATTTTCTCAAAAAGCAATGGCGAATATCCCAGGATCTAGCGAATAAGTTTTGGAAGAGATGGATACGGGAATATTTGCCAATAATCAACTCTAGGAGCAAGTGGTATTACGACAACGAACATTTGAAGCTGAACGACATGGTCATCATTGTAGATGACCAATCTCCAAGGAATGTATGGTTGAAAGGCATCGTGATTGCAACATTTCCTGGAAAGGACGGACGTGTCAGAGTAGCGGATATCAAGACAAAGAACGGCATATTCCGCAGACCAGTCAGCAAATTGTCTTCTAGATATTCGTCAAGACGGAATGCTGAAAAAATAAATGAAAAATCTTTCATTGGGGGGGAGAATGTTATGATTCTATCGTGTTTATTATTTTGATCTTACTGTATACATTCGTATAATAACTGTTGTTATGATGTTTTTTATAAGTTTGATGTTTTGATGACATATATAATTTTTTGACTGATAGTAAAGACGTCACATTTTGAAAGAAAAGTATTTTATTCAAGTAACCAGCAGAAACTCTTGGAGGACATTCAAGAGTTGCAGATTGCAGACGCAGCAATGATGACCACGTCGCCAGTTTTTAAATTTTCCCTCTTTTGGTACCAGTTAGTTCGTTTCGTGAGGGTTGGTAAGTATTCTCTCACCCAACGCTTCCAAAAATTGTCTGCCAAACATTGCGAAATTTTCCACTGTTTCCTGGTGACAATATTCTTTTCCGTTAAGAGACATGGAATGTGGGCTGTACTGGAAGTTCCCAACAGAAAATGGTTGGGTGTGATAGCTTCTTCATCTTGGGCATCTAAAGATACATGAACTAAGGGTCTGCTGTTGATCATAGCTTCTGCCTCCACCATCAAAGTAGACAGGACTTCATCTTTCGGAGCCTGTTCATTCAGAGTTGATTTCAGGGCTACTTTCACACTCTTCACCAGACTCTCCCAACCCATGTGTGGACTTGCTGGGGGAAGAAAAGACCATGATATACTTTCAATGGCTAATTTTTTGACAATGATATCTTTATTCATCTCTTTCAGGCATTTTTTCAATTCGGTGTCAGCGCCTTTCAAATTGGTGCCATTGTCAGAAAATATTGTATGTGGTTTTCCTCTTCTTCCAATCATGCGCCTTATTGCCATTATTGCTGAGTCTGTACTCAATGAATGAGCTATTTCCAAATGGATTGCTCTGGTGGATAAACAGGTGAATAAGACTCCATATCGCTTTTCTCGTCTTCTACCAACAGTAACATTCATTGGACCAAAATAGTCCATCCCAGTGTACGTAAAAGGTCTGACAAATCCACTTAATCTACATTTAGGCAACGGAGACATTTCAGGTATAATTGGCTTCGTTCTTGAGATTTTGTATTTCTGGCATGCACTCCAGCAACTTCTCACTGCAGCTCGAGCTCGAAGTATCCAATACTCTTGACGTATTTCATTCAACACATACTCTTGACCAATATGAACTGCTTTAACATGATAGTGATGAATGAGTAAGCGTGAAAATGTATTTTTTGGGTCCAGAATGATTGAATACTTCACATTTTCTTCGATTTCTGCTTGAACCAGCCTACTTCGAACTCTCAAAATATCATCATCATCCAACATTGGAGATAACTGAAAAAGCCTGCTTGACTGTAAAATAGGCTCCTTTTTCTTGAAGCAAATAATTTCCTGTTGAAAATCCTGGTATTGAACTAATCGTATCCAAGCTTTTTCAGCTCTCTGAATTTCTTGAACGGTTAATTCAGAAGGAAGTTTCAGTTTTTTCTTCTTTTCCAGTACTCGATAAATCCATGCAGTGCATCTTATCAATTTCATCCACGATAAAAATCTTTTTATTTTCGGGAGTGACTCTGACAGATTCTTCGTTTCCACAGTCAGTGCCACATATGCATTATCTTCTTCTACAAATTCCTTTTTAATTTCTGTTAGATGAAGCTTTCCTTCTTCGGGTATCTCAACTGTTTTTTCAAAATTCCAATGGTTTTAGCAAGTTTTAAGAAATTTCGGCCCATTTATCCATCTGCTCGATTCGCTCCAATCAATTTTTATATTTTCCCTAGTTCCTTCATCTGCAACATTGTGGGCAGTGGGAACCCAATGCCAACTTGAGAGTTTGGTTAGATCTAATATCTCACTCACCCGATGTGCTACAAATGGTTTGAATTTCCTCGTATCAGTTTTGAGCCAGCTCAGAACTGTACGAGAATCTGACCAAAAATAGATTTTGGAATGGAGTATTTTCTATGATACATTTAGACAATCTACTACCCATAACTGCTGCCTGCAGTTCAAGTCGTGGAATAGAAACTGCTTTCAGAGGTGATACTCTGGACCTAGCCATGATGAAACTGATATTAATTTCAGAAAGACTATTGAAACGAAAATAAGCGACAGAAGAGAAGGCTTTTGCACTGGAATCGCAAAATATTTGGAGTTGAACATCTTTTGAAAGTGGAGAATTTCCATGAAAACATCTCGAAATTTTCAAGTTTGTGATGCAAGACATTTCCCCTAACAAATTTTTCCAAATATCATTTGTTTTCTCATCCAACTCATCATCCCATCCGATTCCTTGCCTCCAAATGTCCTGAAGTAGTATTTTTGCTTTAATAGTAAAGTTACTCAAAAATCCAAATGGGTCAAATACTGACATAACTATCTTCAGAATGTTCCTTTTTGTACTTCTTCTATTGCTTTCCTTTGTTTTTTCTAATTCTTCTATATTCAGTTTGGGTCCCAATATAAACCCAAAACACGTTCTATAGGAAGCTCTTCAACTATATCCATATCTTTCATTTCTCCTGCTCTGAGTTCTTCAGGTATCCGCTTCAAAATTTCTCTAGAATTACTTGTCCAATTCCTTATTATGAATCCACCTCTTTTATGAACCTCTATACGGAATGTATTAAAATTGAAGCATCCTCTTCCGTATCAACACTATCCAAATAATCATCTACATAATGTTGATCGTGAATAGCTCGGACAGCTAAAGGAAATTCTTTTTCGAATTCTTCTGCATTTTCCTCATTACGTATTGCGCACATGTTGGTGACGATTTGGCTCCAAAAATCATAACATTCATTTCATTTTCTTTAATCTCATTCTTCTCATTTCTCCACAAGAATCTTTGGGCTACTCTATCCTCTTGCCTTATGCCTTGAATATCTCCTGTGAAAGCAATTTTTCTCAAACGGAATTTGAAAAGAACATTCAGCAAGGGGTTCAACAAATCGGGACCTTTAAGAAGGACGTCATTCAGACTCATTCCATTTATTTTAGAAGCAGCATCAAAAACAAAATGAAGTTTATCAGGCTTCTTGGGATTAACCACTCCAAAGTGAGGTAAATACCACTTTCTTCCATTTTAAACAGTTTCTTCTACTTCATTTACCTTTTTTGCGTATCCTTTGCTCAAATACTCTTCTATTTTCAGTTGGTATTTCTCTGCGAATATTGGATTTCTCATCATTTTATTTTCAATGAATTGTAATCTGCGGATTGCTGTAGGCTTTGAGTTTGGAAGATCTATTTCATCTGTTTTCCATAATAAACCGACCTTCCATTTATTCTCTTCAACCCTTCTAGCTGTTTCTTCCATAATTTTCAATGCTTTGATTTTCTTTGGATTCTATCTGCTTTTCTATCAACTTGACTCCCATATTTTCGATACTAAAAGACTGTTTTACCATCTCATGTAAACCTTTATCATATTCTTCATGAATTATATGAAGCGTAAATTCATTATCAACCCGGTTCCGAAACTGTGACACGTTACCGTGTAAGACCCAACCGAGTTTGGTTTTAGTGAGAAGAGGTGCATTTCTCCCCTCTTCAATTATTTCCCGAGCTATTATTAAATCTATATTATCCTGTCCTATCAAAATTTTTGTCTCGATATTGTTCATGTGAGGAATTTCAAGTGCTGCTAAATGTTTCCATTTTTGTAATAAAACTTTGTAGTTTATTGACTGAACTGGCAAGTTGAGATTGCTCACTGTTCGAATGTTTGATAGCGATTATGATGTTTTTTCATGTTCGCCTCATATATTCATTTTTATTCTACGAGAATTATTTTCACTGAAAGGGCCAGCTAAAACTACAGGAGCTATTCTCAAAAGTACTTGATTTCCATTAAGGAATGAATGAGATATCTACGTCGTTCTCCATATCTCCTTCTACTTCTTGTTCCTCTTCAAGCCTTGCTTGTTCTATCTCTAGTTCTTTGAGGACCAACCTTTTTTCCATTTCTATTATATGTTTCTTTTCCAATCGTCTTTCTTCTTCAATTGCATCCAATCTTCTTTGGGCTTCAATTGATTGCTTCTCTGCTTTCAATTTTGCCTCCATTTGTCTCCTCTTTACGGAACTGCTGATGCTTGATTTTGATGGAGCTGGAGCTTGTTGATGACTCTTGCTCAATTTTCTGGTTTGATTTCTTTAAACTGCATTCAACGATTGACTCTCTTCTGGATTTCTATGCTGTGCCCTCCTTTCTTCTTCCATATATCTTACTGGAGGGGCACCCTTGTTCAATCTTTCACTTCTTCGTACTGCGGACATCCTTTTCTACCCACGGACGTTCAGAATATACTCGAAGGACCAAATAAAGAGTTTTTTATTATTATTTATGAAGAAACACAGCTTTTCTGACCAAAAAACTGCCTTCAAAATTGTAATTTTTTATTGACGTCTATCAATCAATCAAATCTGTTTACAAAACTTTTATCTATCACAGAGTTTGTTTTAAACATACAAAGTCTTCTAAATTATGATAATAAATATTTAACATGTACCTTAAGGTGTACCTTAAGGTTCATGTAAAGTCAAATATTTCGCGTTTCTGACCTGCAAGATGGCACTGACAAGATATGGTTTTCATACCATAGTTACAGCGATCTTTTATAATATTTCCATATAAATTACAGTTTTCTGTAACGGTCAACCCTACTGCTAATGCAATATTGCCAAATCTCAACATTATTCGGAGTACTGCGAAATAGCTCACAGGATTTTTTTTCTTGGTGTTTTGGCATCGACTGCTATGGTCATTAGCCAAGTATTCTGGATAGGCCTTGTTACCAACTCCATATGCCACTTTAGGAGCAGCACTGTTAATTTTTAACGCAACAGTGAATCGAGGAGGATTATTCCCAGCCGACACGAGCCCCAATCATTCAGACTTTCACATCTGAAAATGAAAAAAGATCGCACCGTCTGGTGAATTTGGTGAGAGTTGCAGTGCCTCTGGTTTTTGTTGGGTGGAGACCTCGGAGACTTCATTATTCGAATTCAGTGTCCCTTGCTGTGTCCTGTTTGAAAATTTCAGGAAATTTGCAGCGCCCTCAGATTTGTATTAGGTGGAGGCCTCATTTTTCAAACTTACCCCCGTGCCGAATCATGTCTGCAAGTTTCGGAAAATTTGCGTAGTCTTCAGTTTTCTAATAGGTGTACTACACCACATTTTTCAGAAACATTGATGTATTTTCCTTGTCTGCAAATTTCCGTTTATTTGCAGAACATCCTGGCTTACCATGGATAGAGACCTCCTTTTGTTCTAAAAGGAGTTACCTTTTGAATCGTTTTCAGTGTTTCCAAAGGTGGGGACCATTTTCTTTGAAGTTGGTTCATTCTTTTTCTTAGATTTTGGTTTATTGATGATGCCTGTGCAGTCAGTTTTCCTGTTGGAGGAGATCTTGAGAATCTTTGGTATTTCCGCTTTTTTCCGGTTCACTTGTATATTATTTGTTTTATTCATTTCGTTTGTTTTTCTGATATTCGGGGTTGCAGTGCCCATGGGTTTGTTATAGATATAGTCAGTCCGTCCTTGATCTTGCTTAGATTAGATTTACTTTTAGCACAGACCACAATATTGTTGGTAAAATTCAACAACTCACTATAATTTATTTTTATCATTATTTTTCATCTTTGTAGTCTGAACTCCGCCTATTATTCCGATAATTTTTATGTATTTAAAATAGTGTTACTCAAAAACAACTGGAATGGACAATAAAGACGCTATTACGATTAATATTATTTTTCAATTCTGTTTTGCTTCCTGTTTCATTTCCAGAACTGATATTTTAAATCCCAAACGTAAAATTCATTACTTACATAATTCTTCAATTGTGTCCAAGGACTCCAAGGCTTTAGGAGGACCAATCCAACATCCAACTGATGAACTGACAAACCCCTATCGACGTAACTTTCATTTTCGAAAAGTTAAATAAAGGTTACCGCTGTATAGAACTATTGGCAATGCTGTACAGTAAATATGGCAGTGACAATAATTATGTGCAATACCTTGTGGACAATGGCAGAACTATTTTTGTATTTCCGTTCATGTACTACAGAGGAATCACTTACTGGAGCGATTTACCGTTTTTTGTCCGAGATTTTAAAAATTACTATTAAAAATATAAATCGTTTGATTTTATGTCTGAAAAATAGTATAAATAGTTCCTCAATGTTCAGTCTTCTAAATTGCATATAAATATCACTTGCAAAAGCAATTCTTCTCTACTGTCTTTGATTTTATAACAAGATTTTCAGAATATTTTTAATTGTGAAAGAACGTTGTGGTTAAAAATTCTGAAAAAAATCGTGATTATCTTCTACCTTGACATTGATGTAATGATATTTGAAATGTAATTTTTGGAAAAACTTAAAAAAACCTCTAAAAATTAGGTTTTTATTGTTTTTCTCGAAAACTGTTCATCAGATTTTCTTCTACATCTCTCTAATTATTCAATTTGAATGCCGGAATAGCTCGAATTTTTTTCAGAATTTTTAAACATGCCGTTAATTTTTTCATGGGTTTACATGAACCTTAAGCTGATCCTCCATTTAGCTTAGTTTGTTATTAAGGAAAACTGGTGCAAATAGTTGTTCGAAATTTCAGATTGTTGCCTATTAAAGAAGTCCAAAAAACAAAATGATGTCAAGAAAGCGAGATCAGAATATCAATTATTGCCTAAAAATACCCACTGTACGACAAATATATTCTAATATTTCACTTTAATAACAATAAATAAATTCAAATAGGTAGTATGTGCTACTTCAGTTGCACTCAATAGTAATGAAAAGTCGTAAGAGGCATTTTTGATAATATCAAATAAATAAATAATAAAATCAGTTTTTTAACACTTGTGGACGTAAAAAAAATTGACAAATTTATTGAAAGTCTATTTCTTGTTGGGACTGGGAAATTTTCTCCTAAATTGGATGTGGATTTGCAAAAATAAACATCAAAGTTCAACTGATTCTTTCAATGTATGAATTTGGTAAATACCTTGTTTTTTTATAGCTAACGTCTTAATGATGATGATAACGATTTCTTAATGAAAGGCTAACGTAGACGAGGTAGAACTGGAAATCAGTCTCCTGGACTGTCCCAATGATTATTCTGGTAAAATATCTCAACTTGGATGCTTTGGTTATTCATTTGTACATATGTTTCTGGTAGTTTTAGGGTCAGCTGTATAGGTCCAGTTCAACTGCGGATTGACTAACCAATGGTTTAAAATGTGATTAACAAATATTAAATGATGATGGAAAGTTTCACATTCTAACCATTAATTAGTAGATACGAAGTTAAAGTGAACGTATACAACCGGCCCTTAGTGTTATAATTCTTGTTTTTTTTTTAAATAATCTTAGTCTTTTCTTGATCAAAAATCAATTTTTGCAATTTTTTTATCAACTTGTTTTTCTCCTCCCTAAGAAAACAAACTTCACTTTTTCTTCGTACTTTTCCAAACGAACTAATCACTACACTTTTCATTTTACCCTTTCACTTTTCACCTATTATATTATTACCAGAAATAGTTCTTGCTTTCCTAAAACTATTCAATACCTACTATTTACAATTATTGTTCATTTTATTCTGAATTTCTTGACAGAAAAGCATTTACATTATTGTTGTCATTTCAATTTCTAAATTTACTTTTCCTTGCAATTCACGTACTATTTTATAAGCATGGATTGTCGAGGTAAAGGTCCAATTAACTATGTATAATCTCCCAGATTGCAGCAACGAAAACCGGATGTCATTTCCACCACCAGGGCATGATTACGTTAATCTACAAAGATTTATTTGCTCAAATGTTAAGCTTCGAATATCCAATTATATTTGGTGATATATTTTTGCTGGAAGGTGATCTTCACTGAAAATTACTTACTATACGAGAGTACACATGTATTAGATACTTAAATGTCTCTGGATTTATAGAAAAAAGACACTTTATATACCTGTCATTAAGCCACACCTCTTTCGGATTTTTTCAGGGTTTTCAGTTTCAATACGAAAGCGACGAACTTTTGAATCTGTTACCCACAGAATAACCTACGTCACCATGAATGGGAATAAAAGCTTGTTTTAAAAAAATATTATTACTTAATTGAATTTAAATTTTTCTAGTTCTCAAATAAAAATTATAGGAGCCGTTTTGAATGTTGACAATGTAATCATAGTAACTAATCTCAAGAATACTCACATACCAATATTTAAAAGAATAGGAAATATGCATAATTTTTTTTTATTTGTTTAATACATTTTTTACTCCGTTACAACATAGTAAAAAATATAAATACTGTTGAAAGTCTTGGAATTATTTTATAATAATATATAAAATACCGATTGAATTTGACCTATTTGAACGCCTCCATTTTCGCGCGCTATGGATGACGTCACATGGCGCGATCAGTGTTGTTCTTCTTCAGTGTCGTTCGTTGAGACGTACTCTGATTGCTCTACTTGCTTGAAATTGATATTTTATAAAAGAGTAAGACAAATGCAGTACAAGTGTTAGAGAGAGATGAACATATGTGAAAGTGATATCGATCAACCAGAGCAGTCTTCAATGAACAAGCCTTTCTATAGTTATGGCCATTGACACTATTGACAGTTATTAATTAGGTTAGGAATTTGCAGTTTTAATCGCTATTACGATAATGAAAAATGCAAAAAAAACATTTTATAGGTATTGTCTAGTACCGGAATGCCAAAACACAATTATAAGTACACCAAGTAAAGTATTTTTTTCTGTTCCAAGAGATGCGAAAATACGTAAACAATGGTGTAAGGTTATGAGAAGAGGCGAAGTATCTCCAATATCACATTTACATTGTTGTGAAGATCATTTCGATGTGAGTACATTGTATTTCGATAGTGAACATGAAGTGAATTGATCAGAAGTAAGTTTTGTATGCATAAATGTTTTGTATATACCTTCCTCACCTAAATTACAAAAGGAAAACTATTATCAGTTCAGGTATTGTCCGATTGTGCTTTGACAAAACCACTTTCAGTCATTGCTCTTGATAATTTACAATTGTCACCAGATCAAAATCGCACTATGTAATGGAAAACACTACAAATATATAAATAAAAACAAATTTTCTATGAAAGACGACTAGCACAGTATGAACATCAACACAGATAAATTTCATAACGAGCCATGTGACGTCATTCTTTGTTTCGACCAATGGTGATGCGTTTCGCAAATTTGAATTCATAATTTTTAACCCCAAAAACTCCCACATATCTATTTTGAATCGAATCATACCTACCATGATCACAAAACTCGTCTGCCATCATAGAGCCGTCATAGCAAATTTATGAAACTTGAAAATAAATCATAATATCCGACCCCAAATAACCCACCTCCCTCCCGTAGCAATTTGGAACAGAAACAATAATCACCATTCATCGTCCACCATTTCGGAGTCGCCATATGAAATATATGAATTTCGCTGGAAAATCCATGATTTCCGACCCCGAAAACTACCTCATACCAAATGTGAATCGAATTGGACCATGATCACAATATTCGTTCACCATCTTAGATTCGCCATATTGAATTTATAAATTTTGCCAAAAAAATCCAATTCTTCTTCCCTGAAAGTTTCCAAATACCGATTTAGAATCGAAGCGGACCAAAATCACAAAACTCGTTCGCCATCTTGGAGCCGCCATATTGAATTTATGAAATTTTACAAGAAATTAATAATCTTCCACCCCGAAAACGCCCACTTTCCAATTTACAATCGAATTGGACCATATCACAAAACTTGGCAGACATATTGGAGCCGCCATTTTTTCTTCCTCTAACAAAGATGCCATATTGCATTTTCCCCGGAATAATGAACAACAGCCAAATTTTAAGTTATTTGGACCAGAACCAGAAGTGGGAAAAAAAATCAGTTGCAAGATTTGACCTTAACAAACTAACAATCATAGCAAGGTATATAACATACAAACACGGCCATGAGCGCGATCATATTTGGGGCGCATTTTAGGGTAAAAGAGTCAATTGATATCTCAAAAACGGTTCGTCGTATCGATTTCAAACAAGGTCAGGATACTAGAGGACGTTCGATTCTAGGTACGTGCTCTAATGGAAATTGAAATTTCAATCCAACTTTTCACAAAAAAAAACCCAAAAATGTCCCAAAAATGCAGTTACTTTGAAGCAATTTTTTGGGAAGATGAACAAATAATTTTAGAAATACATTACAGCACGTAAATAGATCAACGTTTCACCTTTATTTTGATACCAAATTGATTTCGATTGGATAAAGATTGCTTCAAATTTGTATGGAAGAGAAATACCTTTGCTGCTACCTCGATTACTCGTTGAAAGCATCGTGACACTACCCACACCACAGAATCTGTCAATGAAAATTCAATGCTGGAACTGAGTTTGAACTTAGATGATGTTCAAAAGGGTTTGAAAGATGTGAATATCAGTCCGGAAACAGGAAAACTCTCCATGAAACCACCCCAGTTTGATGGAAAAACACCATGGGCAAATTACCGCCGACAGTTTGAAGCTGCAGCAAAGGCGAATGGATGGAATACAGGAGAAAGAGCAGTAGCATTAACACTGGCGTTGCGTGGAGAAGCAACAAATATGTTACAAACCCTCACGGCACAAGAACAAGAGGACTACGAGCAGCTGATTAAACATCTCGAATTACGGTATGAACAGACCCATCTAGAACATGTATACCACTCCCAGCTCAAAAACCGCTGCCAGAAATCAAGCGAGTCCCTACAGGAGTTTGAAGCAGACATTGCACGCTTGGTTCGCCTTGCATACCCTACACCGGAAAGGTAATGTAGCGACTAGCAGTTCAAGCCTTCTTAGATGGACTTTGTGACCAGGAAACCAGACAAGCATTGACACTAGCTCGTCCAACACATCTTGTGGATGCACTGGCACGCGCTTTGGAATTTGAGGTGGCGAAGCAATCCTGCAGAAGCCAGAGTAAAGTCCGAGTTATTGAAGAAGACCCACAGGAGCCTACAAACCTGGAAGCTGCCATAAGAAAGGTCGTGAAGGAGATGTTGCCTGAGAGAAGACTAGTGAGATGCCGGAACTGTAGGAAACTTGAACACGTGCGTACTCAATGTCCAACCCTCATGAGGTCGAGACCAACAAAGGTTGTTGAGAAGGGGCAATCGTTGGCCAATACTCAGAAAGCCCCGGTGAACAACGCATATGTCGCTGTCCTCCAACGACAGAACAAAGGAGCCTTCGTAGACGGTTTCATCAACAAAAAGCCTTGCGCAATGCTGCTGGATACAGGTGCGACTAGGACAATCCTTGGGCCTGCTTTTACTAAGACATCAGACAGAATGGAACAATCATCCTGGAAGCTATGCACAGCAAGAGGAGAGCCGGCCACTGTACATGGAGAGCTACCGATTGAACTGATTCTAGGCAGCACGAAAGTGAAACATCGGGCATTAGTAGCGGACATTTGAGGAAGATGCAATTATTGGAATGAACATCATGAATTCCAGAAGGTTCGAATTGAATTTCAAAGATGACGTTCTACGTGTGAACAGAAAAGAGCTGGTGCTACATGGAAGAAGTGAAGAGATGATTCGTGATCTGCTGGCTGAAGATGTGAGTGTACCCGAGAGGGCTGAGACCATACTTGAGGCTCGCTTGGACGGAGGTGCGAGCAATGGAAGCGTGGTGACATTCGAGCCCAAGCTTCATGATGAGAAAATTGGACGAGGGATTGCACTAGGCAAGACTTTGTTGCGTGCTGATAAATTTGTGCCAGTAAGGGTAATGAATGTCAATTATTACCCAGTGACCTTCAAGAAAGGAACTGTTTTGGGGCACTACTCGTCAATTTCCTCTGTGATCAGTAGTGTACACGGTACTGTTAGTCAAGACAACAACCTGACAGCGGAACTGGAAAATTGGTTACCATCTCTTCCAAGGGCATTAAACCAGCTCAACAGCACAGATTGAGAGAATTAGTCAAGAAGTACCAAGACATCTTCGATACCGGACAAGGAAAAGGGGGTCAAACGAATGTAGTTCAACATAAAATTGATACTGGGGATTCCCGACCAATTCGACAATCAGCTAGAAGACTTCCTCTTGCCAAGAAAGAAGAGGCTGACAAAATAGTCAGTGATATGAGGAAAGATGGAGTTATTGAACCATCCGACAGTCCATGGTCCTCTCCAGTCGTGCTGGTGAAGAAGAAAGATGGATCAACACGCTTTTGCGTAGACTATCGTCAACTGAACAACGTGACGAAGAAAGACAGTTACCCTCTTCCGAGAATAGATGACACCCTAGACACATTGGCCGGCTCCACGATTTTCTCGACCCTCGATCTGAAGAGTGGATACTGGCAGGTAGAACTGGCTCCAGAAGATAGAGAAAAGACAGCCTTCACCATCGGCTCAGGACTGTGGTATTTCACCGTTATGCCATTCGGGCTTTGTAATGCTCCAGCCACATTCGAAAGATTAATGGAGACGGTTCTGAAAGGACTTTCGTGGAGGACGTGTCTGGTATATCTCGATGACATTATTGTAGTTGGCAAATCGTTCGAAGACCACGTTAAAAACCTGGAGGAGGTATTCCTGCGACTGAGAAATTCTGGATTGAAGCTGAGCCCCAAGAAATGCCACCTGTTCCAAAAAGAAGTACGCACTCATGAAATTTATGCACTCGGCGCTGCGCGACTTTATGCATAAACTTTTTCATTTCGTGCGTAATGGGTTACTTACAACTCTTGTTACGTAATATACTATTTTATACCTGTGTTTTGTATTAATTTGCTGGTTCTTGTGGACTGTATATAGAACTTATGAAGTGGGTTTTCTACTTGTAATAATCCTTCGGACGTTGAAATTATACATTTATTGATGATAACTCGTATTGAAGTATTTTACAATTTCTTATATGTCAATATGACAAGTTTCTTTTAGAATAAGAATAAGAAAAACAAACGAATAGAATAGTTCACAGAATTATTCAAGGCTGAATAAGACTGGACTCACAAATACAGGATGAAAAATATTGTGGGAGTTATTGATTCCAACAACCTCCCCACCGTCTTAATTTATTCCATCCGAACAAAATGTTTTGTAATTGGTCTAGTGAAAATTCCGTTCGGTGTACGAATTTTCACAACCCGAACCCTTTTATCTGATCCTGGCTTTACCTCTATTATTCGAGCTAATCGCCATTCAAGAGGTTGAATTTTATCTTCCTTTACTAAAACTAAATCATTCACTTTCAAATGTTCACATTCCTTCACCCACTTTGGTCTGAGTTGAAATCTATTCAAATTTTCTGTGGACCATCGTTCCCAAAAAAGTTGTCTAATTTTTTGACAATGTTTCCAAGATTTTAATCTATTGTCCGTAATATTTGAAACATCACTTTCTGGGAAAGATAGTGCTGATTCTCCTATAAAAAAGTGACTAGGAGTCAGACAAGTATAGTCTTCTGGATCTGTTGGAATGGGTGAGAGTGGCCTCGAATTCAAAATTGCTTCAATTCGACAAAGTAATGTTGTAATTTCTTCAAATTTTAAAATACTATTTCCCATAACCCGTTTGAGATGAAATTTGGTAGATTTTATACCCGCTTCCCATAATCCTCCCCAGTGTGGACTTTTGGGGGGTATAAATTTCCATTCTATTTCCCTAATGGATGAAAATTCTTCAACAGAGTCTTTACTTTGTCGGAAAAAATCAAATATCTGCCTAAGTGAGTTGTTAGCACCCTGAAGAGTAGTGCCATTGTCGCTGAATATGATTTTGGGACAACCACGCCGAGCTATAAATCTTTTAAGAGTTGCAAGAAATTCTTCTGTCGATAGACTAGAAACGAGTTCAATGTGAACTGCCTTCGTTACCATACATACAAATAATGAAATGTAGGCTTTGGAAATAGTTGCTTTTCGTAGGAAATATTCTTTCACTGCTATAGGCCCACCAAAGTCAACTCCTACATTTATGAAAGGACGTACAATTGAAAGTCTATCTAGAGGTAGAGAACCCATTATTTGTTGAGCTGAAGATGCTCTGAACTTTAACTTTAGCTTCCCTCTTTATTGGTCTCAAACCATGAATAGGCCAACATCTCAACCTAAGAGAGAATAGTTTGTGGTCCAGCATGATGTATATCTAAATGTTCCTGTCTATAAAGTAATATCACAACATGATTTTTTGGGGGTAAAATCATGGGATATTTTTGTGAAACAGAATGGCTGGACTGAGATAGCCTCCCTCCCACGCGGAATACACCTTTCTCGTCCAGAAAAGGAGTTAATTGTGCTAGAGGACCAGATTTTACGGAAATTTCTGATTTCAAATCTTTAATATCCTTCGCGAAATAATAACCTTACTATAACATTCAGAGAATTTTCTAATTCCTCAATGTGAAGAGGACCTTCCAATCTCCTTTTGACTCTTGAACAATTATTTGCGAAACGTAAACAATAAGCTATTGTTCGTTGAAGTAGACAGAACTTCAAAAAATTTGAAATTTTTTCCATCGCATTCGAAAAATCAGTCGAAGTGACGATTATCAACCTTTGTTCGGGTAGAGAGTCAATATTTATCATGGAAATATTTTTTAGTTCCAAATTATATTCATTTAGGAAGTCTGGTCCGTACCACCACTGTTCACATTGCATTAATGGTATTGGATTTAATCCACGTGAAATGTGATCAGCGGGATTTTTATCAGAAGACACATGTAGCCATTTTGCATTAGTAGTAAGCTATTGTATCTCTGATACTCGATTACATACAAATGTCGTCCATCTTGTTGGTACATCCTGTAACCAACATAAAACAATTTGAGAGTCACACCATAGCACGATTTTCGAAAATTTTATTCACCACATAACTCTAGTTTTGGAAGTGTGATTATTTTTTGTGGAGCAACTCTTGATTTTGAACAAATCAACCTACATGTCACTTTGTTGTTAAAGTGAATAGTCCTTAAATAAAAGCACGTTCCATATGCTTTACGACAAGCGTCCGAGAACCCATGTAATTCGAAATATATCACTTTGTGATATAAGATACGAGGAATATTAAGATCATCACATAAATCCGGAGGTAGAATATCATCCCAGTCTAGTTTTCTATTCCAGATATTTTTCATCAATACTTTTCCGAGTATTATGACTGGTCCTATAAAACCTAACGGATCAAATAGTCTTGCAATGTGTGAAAGTACATTTCTTTTCGTAATAGTACTATTTTCCGAGATAAGACAGCCACAAACCTTGAAAATGTCCAATGAAGGTTGCCAAGAGATGCCTAAAACCCTATTCAAATACACATCTGCATGAAAGTCTACCTCTGGTTTCAATTAAGTTGCTGGAAAGTCGTTTTTCATTCGTGAAACACATGGAATATGAGTGGAAGATATACATGAGCCAAATGAATCTCTTCCTGTCCCTCTTGATGAACTTTGAAACTTATCATCAATGTGCGATTGAGATAAATCTTGAACCTTGTGATAATCGTCAACATTAGATACCCACTTATGTAGTTTGAAACCTGCTGAATCTAACAAATCTATCAATTCATCACGTAATTTCCTGACATCTTCGAGAGAATCTGCTCCTGCAAGAATATCATCCACGTAACACTGATTCAGTAGCACCTGTGATGCTTTTGGATGAGAAATCGATCTGTCATGAGCGAGTTGAACCGAACACCTTGTTGAAAGAAATGGAGCGCTGTTTGTACCATACGTAACTGTTTGTAGTTCTATACACCTCAGTTCATCGTCTGGAATATCGCGTCATAAAATATTTTATAAATTTGCTGGTTCTTTTGGACTGCATATAGAACTTATGAAGTGGAGTTTCTACTTGTAATAATCATTCAGACGTTGAAATTATACATTTATTGATGATAACTCGTATTGAAGTTTTTTACAATTTCTTATATGTCAATATGACAAGTTTCATATATTCTCTTTTTCAAATAAGAAAAACAAACGAACAGAATAGTTCAGAGAACTATTCAAGGCTGAATAAGACTGGACTCACAAATACAGGGTGAAAAATATTGTGGGAGTTATTGATTCCAACAATTCCACTTTATTAGTGGTGGCCGTGCTGGTAGAACGTTCGCCTTTGGAGTGAAGGGTCGAGGGTTCAAAGCCTCGCATGGTCATCGGTCTCGTGCATGGCATCACACATTAAAAGGTAAGGGATGCGTCTTCCTTAGCTCACACAAGTCTCTCGAAGACTTCCGAGGGTTGCGCGTAGGGGTGCAATCGGTTGACGGAAATAACAATTTTAACAACAATTGTTTTTCGGATGCTTTCGGTTGCACTAAGCATCATGTCCGATTTATCAACCGCCCCATATTCAGATTGTAGTCTATGATACATTTAGGTTTGGATATTTCTTCGCCATTGGTCCAATCGATCTTGCCTGCAGGTTTCATTTCAGATGTGTGACAGCTCGATAAAATTCTGACCTCCCGTTTATCTTGCCACTTTAGCATCATGAGATTATCAGTTTCATAGTGTTCTATGGCCCCTTTAACCAACTTTTGGTCCATTTTGGGCATGAATCTTCTACTAGCCTTCACTGTACCATAGGCATTCGTTTTTTTTCGAATGTAAAAGGGCATACAGAAAAGGACTAGTGTACCAATTGTCGGTGAAGAGCATATGCCCCTTTTCAAGATAAGGCTGCAACATATTCATTACAATATTACCAGATTGGCCGATTTCAGCATCATATTCAGGAATATCGGAGTCGGCTCCAGAATAAACTATCATGTCAAGAATGTAGCCCGTTTCGCAGTCACATAGTAAAAAAAAATCACTCCGAATCTATGGCGCTTCATTGGCATATACTGTTTGAAGGAGAGCCTGCCCCTGTAAAGCAGAAGGCTCTCGTCTATACACAGGTTCTTGAAGGGATAAGACACATTTTTGAAAGTTGGTACTAAATGATCCAATATTTTTTCTCAATTTGTCATTATTGGGGTTTTCTTGGATATTGTCAGAGAAGTGTTGTCGAGATGAATCTATCTCGCGTCATTATTTGACGGAAAAAAGGTGTAGATGTAACCTCGTCGGTAGTCCAATAATCTTGGATGTTCATTTTCTTCTGAAGGGGCATCAATAGTGCCAATGCAAGGAAGTACATCATTTCAGGCGTATCCATATCTATCCATTGTTTCTGATGAGATGCATTAGGTGTTTTCTGAATTGAATTAGGAGTTCCTGAAGGAGTTCCATGAGGAGTCACGTCAGGAGGTCTTTGAGAAGCTGCTTGAGGGGCTCCACGAGTTGTTTTTCGAGCAGTTTCTTTTGCTATCATTTGTTGTTTGAAAATATTCTTTTGATGTGCAATTCTTTTAACAAATTTCTCTGTAAAGAAAAGTAGAAAACAGTTGAAAATAGAGGGATTATATGGCACCAGTTCGTCTGAACATCCACCTAAGTTTTCAAATTCGTGCAACATTGGCTGATATATTTCATTTGTTTTCCACTGGAATTCACCACTTCTGTTATTTAGTTTCACTTTCTTTGCTTTATTTCTGTTATCTGGCTTCGCTTGATTTTCTTTTTCATTTGGTTTGTCAAGTTTTCCTCTTTTATTCTTTGGGATGGTTGACGAACTAGGTTTGTCATGATCTGATACATACTGCACAACTCCCGCCGCTTCAGTGGCAATATCAACTCTAGCGGCTAAAGAAATATGCTTCGCAAATATGGCAAGATCTAAAATGAAGAACTATTGGAAAAAATATTAATTTTTTTTAATGTAAGGAAACTAACCTTGTTCTGGCTCCATTTCAATATCAGGTGATTCGAAACCATCATCTGAATCGTCAAGTAGCTAATTTTCATCACCACTAGTAATTCTTCTAATTCTTTTTGAGTTAGTGAAGGCCCGAACTTCTTAATTTTCTACTAATCGGATCTGTCCGGCACCCTTAGTTAGTCCGTATTCGATACTACGTCACCAAAAATTGCGTGGGTTACCAGTATAGGACTTGATAAAGTATCAACAATGGCTTATGGCATAGCGGAATCGTTCGATTCCCGCATTCAGTGCATCCTAGTCGCCTTTGGAATAATCCGTTTCCCGCGTATTTTTGTACCAGCAATTAGCGAAATCGTCCGTTTCCCGCAGTTGAGGAGTTTCAACAAGTGAAATAAATATCATCATTATTATTTTGCGGAATGAACGAACGTTGATTGATCGACAAATTCCTTGGGGAAAATGTGCAGTGATAATATGAGGGAAGGCAAACAAACATCTATTATCTTGTGAAGGAGATTAATATCATCAACATTCGCTATAACACACTCAGCCCATGGACGCGGGAGCTCATCTTCGCATTAAAACAGATTTAGAATCAATTTTGTTAATCCAGAAATCGGATTGACGTCGACGTCGGCGTCGTCGAAACTTTCGATAGCACAAAACAGACTAATTTGTTGGATATATTGCCGCAAAAAAGTATTTTTACCAGCGCCGGAAAAGTGGATTATTTTTCGAATATATTTGCATATCGCGGCCACCTTCGATGATCGAATTTATCAGTGTAAGCTGCTGGGATGTGAAACTCATCGAACTCCAGGCACATCAGAGGGGCTTGATGTGTATAATTTACATACCGTCGATGAACTCGATGAATATTCACTTGACGATACCGCAAGTGAGTTTTTCAATATTCCGTCGCGTTGAACTATACAAAACGTGATTAATTTAGTTGTGATAATATGATGGAAATCTATTTATTTATTTGGAAATTGTCAAGAGTTGAAAATATAATCTTATAAACTCTATTTTACATGATCGATTATATCAGTCATGGCTAGAAGTAAATCCATTATATTGAGTATATTGACTAAATTCGGCAAGTTAGGTTGAGTAAATTAAGAGGTCAATTGAAGGACCACGCACAAACCTTATGGGAAATGGCTTTCGAAGAATTCTGCTGATTTTTTGGTATGATGAACTTTTCAATATCCTGATTAAAAGTCTCCACGGGCACCACGAAAATTAATTGACAGTTTTTGAGAAAAAAATTGCTCAAAGTCGGCAAAATAGGGAATTTGGCAGTATAACGGGAGAAATAGATAGATTTTGCAACTGCGTGCCTCTTGGAAATTGTAGCATGCGCTTTGGCAATTCTTTTATGGGTCTTGTGTTTTTACAGTACCGTTTGCTATTATTTCAGTCTATACAGGGTGACGCTTAAAGGCATAATGCGAGGAATAAAAAAAGAATTTTTAGAACATTATGAAAACAATAGATTGTCAGAAAAATAGTGGATGGATATGGATATGGTCATAAAGAAGATGATTCAGATGATATATAGGGACTGATACAGGGAAAAATAATAGTAGTCAATTGTATTACAGGTGGAAATTGAAAAGGTCATATTGGATAAGGTTGGTGAGACGCACTTTTCAACGTACTGATCGGATGTCTCAATGGGCACAACGGAAAATAATGGGCAGTCCTCAAAAAAATGACCTAAATTCGGAATAATAGCATCTGAGGAAATGAAAATTAGAACCTGTCACAAATGTGTGCAATGTATTGAACCAATCATTCCATAATCGCATTCCTATATTGTCATATAGTTTCATCTACTTCATCCGCTACTAAACTAATATTTCATCCGGTCATGGGAGGTATCATGTTTTTTTGATAAAGTTACCAGTTGCCTACTGGTTGTCATGATAGACCAAGCTATATAAGTTTTATGCCCCACAATACCTTTTGACGAGGTTTTTTTGTACCGATAAGTTATCGCGTTTAAGCGACTGTAGTCTTGAAAATATTATTAAACAGTTTCAGTTAAATCGTATTTTAAAAAAATTTCCTGTCTGAAAAAAATAATTCCAAAATGACTTAATGATACTTCTCTTTTCCATACATATTATCTTTAATGTTATCACTACTTCCAATAAATTTCACAGCATCCAGTTGTCTTTCAGTGTCGTTACTATAGAAACGGTTTGTTGGCACGCCGCGAGTTTGACTGTTTGACTGTGTTTGCTCGGAGTTGCTTCAATTTCAAGTTAATTTCAAGAAGATGGATGTTGATTATGATAGTGATACCCCTGAGGAAGCAAATGCAATAATATCCAATACGTTACCGGCCAAATCCAAATCAATATACAGTGTGGCCCACTTGAGACCGGAGCACCCTTATAAAATCTACATTTTCCAACCGATTTGAATGATTTTTTTTTCATTGGGTAGACATTCAAAAAGTCTACTAGGGCGTCAAATTTCATGAATAAATTTCCATTTCCAGGGCCAACTAATCTGATTTTTCAAGGTCAAAAATCTAAAAAAAAAATACAAGCGATTTTTTTAGAATTTTTTTTTTTTGATAAAAACACCTTTTATTAAAAATATTCGTGCGTTTTTTTAACTGTAATAGAGGCGGATACTTTTTTGAAATATAATCGGTGGGTAAAGATGAAATAAAATGTGCTAAAAATGCTTCACGATGATTTTTAAATGAGTGGGCAAAGTTAGAAAATTCTCTGACAACTTTGCCCACCCCTTTCGCATTTATTTTTGTCAGATGCCTTTATTGAAGATATCTAAATAACCCTGGAACTAACGATTCTTGATGTAGGAACATCACTTTTGGAATAAGTGCAATTTCCAAACAAAAAGCTCCCAAAAATGTAATAACCAAAAACAAGATTTTCTGGTAAAAGTTGTAGTAAAGTTTTACGCTACCTGAAAACGTTCAATGCGAGAATATATGACGTCAGATTGAAGTTAGCTCAATTTGAGTATTCAAAAAAAGTGAAGGTTCTAAAAGGTAATTATGGTTTTACGAAAGCTCTACCTTCTTTGAAAACTAAGCATATATCTCATTTTGATGATAAAATATTTACATTTCAACCGAAATTTCGTACTAACAATTCTCGCCTATTGAGTATTTCTTATACGTGCGTTTTTACCTCTTTCCATAACAGAAAGAATCGGGTTGAATTGAAAAGCACTATAATATTCAATGAATAATCAACTTCATTGGAGAACCTCTTCGTTCTCGAAAAATAAATCATCCATCACGTTGATTCGGACACGATAACGATCACAAACATTCGTGGCATGTTTCAAGCAGGAATGCGACTTATTTGATATGATTTTGTTCATGCGGATTTCACACCAACAGCGTTTATTCTCAAGACACATGTCAAACAATCGATAACATCTAAGGATTCTCCCACGCTGATGTAAATGCGTCCCGTCAAGATTTGTTCATTCAATATTTATCCCGCTTCGTGATTTATAGGTCGTTTTTCTAGTGGAAATACATGCATGTAAATACTGCACTTTGGCTGTAAACACGGTGCTGGTAAGCAGGAATACGGGGGTGGACTTCAGAAAAATATATATTCCAAATCGGCTGTTGTAACGGTTTGGAATTATAGATGAGTTCTTAGTCTTTTCTTAATTTGAAATACAGCACATCTAGCTAGGAACAATTCTATAAAGTTATACAAAATTAAGTTTCTCTTCATTTATAACTACTTTGACGATCGGAAATATTATTGTTATTGTTACCAGTAACAGAACATTTCAATTTTTTTCGGTAACAATCACGTTCGATTTTTTTTTCACTTGAAGTACGTCAGGGCTGAATCCTGGAGGCACATGTACCACCCCATTCAGAAACTTTGTGATCTGTGGTAGTTCAACTGCGCAACGCGAATGTTATTCATTACAATATGTTCGACAGCCTACCTGGTGCTCTCATCACACGCTCAACTGGATTCGACTGAGGATGTATTACCGAAGAAAATATAGCTTTTATTGCTCTTTCACTCAGAAAGTCTTTCCATTTGGCAGGTGTGAACTGGCTACCATGATCAGTTGGAATAGTTTTTAGGAGACCATGTTTTAGCAAATAATCTATTCAATCGATTCAAAATAGTTATGGTAGTTTCTTTTTCTACTACCGCTTACCAAAGTAGCCTTTGACGCTTTCAGATCTCAACCGAGGAATGTCATATTGTGACAGCTTTTACGCTCTAGAGCGAGAATATTCAAAAAACGCTTGATCTCCCTAGCTTTTGTTGAATACGAACCTATTCTTGCATGATCGAAAGTGAACACGAGAAATTCAAAGCACACTAAGGAACTGCGGTGGTGCTGTGGTTAGAGATGCTTCCTACTAAACTAGGTTTTCTATCTTGGTGTGAGTTCGATCTCGGGCTTCGGTATTTTCTTAGGCAAGTTTTTTCTCTTTTTTCTTTTCATAGAGATGTAAATTATTGGATATTTGGATAGCTTAAACATTTGGGATTACTATTGAATGTAAATTTTCTCATAGGTAATATCATGTGGCTATGTTGAATGAAGTGTCTATCATTTTTATGCCTAAGAGCTGTATTTGTAGAAAAAAATTGTGTATTTCGAACACAAAGTGTCATTGCCGCTCTCCAAAGATTACCGCGATTCGCTTCGCGTCGCGCGGTAAATCTCTTTCTCGAGCGGCAATCAATCACATTGCGCTCTAAATACACAAATAGCTATTCTTCAAAGGATAGCAAGTTACATATTTTGTAAAATTGTCTAAAATAACACATGTGAAATCAACGCTACTCGGTAATGGACCATATAAATCAAGTTATATAATATAATTTTCTCCCTCCGGAATGATCGCTGGAAGTTGCGGATGAGGTAATGAGCACTATGCTTACTGACAACGCCATTGATTATTTTCCAAATATTATTTCAGCAAATCTCTCGTTCCAGTACTTGCCAAGTTTTGTAAGTAAAAAAACGGCCTATAGTTGCATGTTAACTCTCCATCAATTTTCTTTATAGGCATTTTGGAATAGAAAATAAATAATATTCATCATTTTAATTACTCATAGGCAAAATTCTATGACGTGCAAAAAATTTTGTTTGTAGTTAAGTATCACTATGAAAATGTTGAATGCTGTCCGATAATTTTTCATAACTTAAATTTTTTTCAAATCGGAAATAATTCCGTAAGGTAATTCATTTATTGGAAAAACCTTGAACAGTTTATCTGATGGTACTGGTAGACAAATGCATATCGCGAAAGTACTATTATGTTTTGTGTACCTGGAATTTATTGCAATTTGAAATCATGTTATTGAACAGCCAAAGCATATCTATGAATACGAAATTTTTGTTCATACATTTACATTATATGTAGAGAAGAATTATTTCAAACGGTTGCTGTACCCTACGAAATTAAACAGAAGAGGTTATAAAACCTGGAACAAGTTGGAAATTACATAAGTATTTGCTAAACTCAATAGGGAGGATTTTCAGGAGTGTTGTCATTTACTATCAATGTTAAATTATGTTTAACATAGTTTTTATGAAATCCGAGTTTGCTTGAACCTAAACACTGAGAACCAAGTTGAAATAAATAAATGTAAAATAATCAGTGACGTATTGTCGACAAAATATTTCGAATTTTTTATTGTCTCACTGATCTTTATGAATGAACCATAAGGGTTAGAAGGACCTGATAAAACTTTTTGTAGCTATTCTATGATCATTCATCATGTTATTACGAGTAAGAGTAACCTATGTGAGGTTACAGTGGAGTTTGATGAAAACCCCAAAGGCTCACTGCATGACCTACCTTCATACACTTTTACCTTAATTTTTTTTTTTTGTGTTTTGAAATCGACTGCTATGGTCATTAACGACGTGTTCTGGATAGGCCTTGTAACTCCATGCGCCACCTCAGGAGAAGCACTGTTAATTGGAACGCAACAGTAAATCGTGCAGGACTCACCCCAGTTCAGCCACGAGATTTGAATAATTCAATCGGTCAAATCAATTTGAAAAATCCCAGCTGCAACTGGGGCTTGAACTCCGGACCTTTCAACCCAAAATCGGACGCTCTAACCACTGCGCCACGCCCCGACATTTTTACCTCAATTAACTAGGTATTTATAGTCATAAAGTGAATTCATTCTCTACTTCATTTGCTCTGTCATAGCAGTAATCAAGAGTGAATTTGAAAATATAGAAAACATCGACATTGGTTCAAGAATGTGCACTTCTGACGTCTTAAGAAAAAGCAATTATTTAAAAAAAAATTAATTGAAGAATAACATTTTTTATTTACAAAACTAGTTTTTACCATATACCATTAACAAAAAATTATATATCCGTTACAACTGAAGTACCTACCTACAGTACAGTAAATAAATAACTAAAAATTTAATCGTTTTATTTTCAATGAGCCCTGGTGATGAAACGCAAACTCTGAAAAATTAAAAAAAATCTGATTTTTTCATTTAAAACAGGACATTGCTTACCCTTAATGAGAATGAAAAAAAATCTCCTAAATAGGCTAAATTAAATCATTTATAGTTGATCCAAATCCCTAAATGAACATTGGTATGGATGATTTTATGTTCACAATATACCTACATTAACATATTATTGAGAGCAGTAGTTACGCAAAACATGGTGGAACAAAACAATACACTATGGTAAGGTCCTATGGTAAGGTCTTATATCCCTGGACATTTTAACAAAACTATCAATAATCCCAATTTCTACTACTATAATATGTACTAAAAATTTATTGAATCACAAGATACATTTTTGTGTGAATATATACAAAAGAAGTGTGCTCTTTCACAACACAAATACATCGTATTCAATTGTGCTTTAATATTTGTAACCTTTTGAGATTACGGTTGGCATATTTTACAATATAAAATGTCCGCATTCATATGAATAACTGCAATGAATAAACAGAGAAACTCGGCACAAGGGTGTACAAATGGAATGTCTTTAAATTTTTCATAAAGTTGTTCTCTTGTTTTTCCAGTAGCTTTTGGTCCGCCTCCTTCGTATACCTCCTGCCCTTTGGTTTCATACCTTCAGTTCACTAACAATCTTGGCAGTAAATAATTCTTTGGAAATTTCTTCTTCCTTCATTTTCATGTCCGCAAATGAGCGTTACAGTTCAGCCTTTCTACTCTCAATTTTTTTTATTTCAATCGATTTGGACTGGAAAATATAATATCTGACAGAGATTCCAAACATTTTTTGTGTGATAACTCTACTAAATCCCTCAACTTGCTTTTCCTTGGTGGGTTTCTGAAAAAAGACTGTTTGATGTTTGGGTACAACACTTTGAACCTGTTGAAAGATATTTCTGCATTTGTTGATCCACTTTCGTAGTTACTTCTGACTGTGTGACTTTGTCAACCGTTGACTTCTGAAACCAATTCAACGTAGGGATTGCAGTTTGACTTAAATTATGATTAATGATGTTATTTGAATATAATTGTTTTCGCTTTTCCATTTTATCTTCATCATTACAAGCGAGTTTCCATTGAAGAACTCGTTTAACATTTTTTGGATAGGGAAATTAAAAAAATCGTATCTTTTTCAAACCACGCGAGCTAGAATAAAATCTTTTAGGGCAGTCTTCAACAGAGCACTTGAGCCATTTCCAGTACTTCCACCTTCCATGATGACATGGAAATATTAATATCAAATGGAAAATTATCAATTCTACTTGGGTTTTAGTCAATGAATGTTATTTTTTGTGAAAAATCACTAGAAAATAGTAAGATTTCAATAAAAATCAAGCAGCTGATACTAACACAGATAAACATCGTAGTAAAATTCGAGGACATTGGCCCATTTTCGCGCCATTTTGAGAATGATCTCTCTTGTCTATGACCCATTCTCTTTGCTTTTACTTCGTCGATTGTCACTGCCTTAGCATAAAGCTTTTTTCTAATTTGCTGCTGTGTTTGTTTGTTTGGTGATTTGGTGCTAACATATTTGTCGGATCAATCAACAAATAATGTCCTACGTACTGGTGGAGGGGTCGCCATCGTTGACAAGAGGTGGCTAAAGCTAAGAAAACGGGAAGTGTTGTGGTCGCCATTGAAAGACCAAAGGAGTTTCGATAAATATATCATCAAGGATGTAGAGGCTAAAGAAGATTGGAAGTTCCGTTCAATAAGTCGATGTTTGTATGGAACAGGTTAGTGATTATGAACAAAGGAACACCGAAAAACTGCGAATTAGGTATAAAGTAGGAGCACCCAGGATTGCTGAATCAATCAAGTTTTTGTGATATTATGAAACCCAAATCCTACAAGAGAATACAAATTCGTGAATACTCTTTCACAATAATAAAGTCTTTTCTATGATCTATCATATCTTATACACTGTTAACTGATATTGAATGTAAGTGTAAGTGAATATGTTTTATATTTGAAATTTATTAAATGTAATATTATATTTCAGTTTATTTCATTCTACTTCCCTAAAACTACCAATTTCTGCAAGAAAACTAGGGACTGTGGAAGCCCTTCATAAGACTTATTTATTGGTCATTTGAATGACGTCTATTAAAGGTCTTGTAGGTCTTCAGACGTCAGAATTACGTCCTGCTGATGACGTCCTATAGCTGTGACATTTTGACGTCTTTTTAGACTGTCTGAGTCGTCACTTGACGTTAGTTGGTCAATTATTTGACTAATTTAGGACGTCATTTTGACGTCATCGTGCTACCTTCGAAGCGGCACAAAGTGCGGTTTCACAATTAATCACCATGAAATCATCAAGAAAGTGCGTAGTTGTCTACACCTGCTCCAAAGAGCAGTGCAGTTCCAAGAGAATTCAGAATTTGTCCGATACTGCATTATTAGTATATTGTCGTGAATTGGGGTTTATTCACTACTAACTAGGTAGATACTGATCGTTTATAGATTTAAAACACTTTAGGAAAATATGAAAAAACATTTATTTCATTATGTATAAATATAAAATTGAGACGATTGAATTTGAAGGAATTAATGAATTGATAAATCTCTCCTGAACTAGTTATTGATTGAATAAATTATTTTTAAAAAGATCTATAGTTACAATACATATTGTTATTTACATTTAAGGAACATTTTCCATCTATCTAATATCGAATCTTCCAAACTCCCCCCATAGCCCTCACTAGCTGTGGGCACGCCAAAACTCTAAATTCGTTTACCAGATCGAACTCTCAGTGGCCTTTTTGAAAACTCTTGTTTTCTGTTTATGGCACAATTGTGTTTCATAATGAAATAACTTTGCTCACGTACTGAATTGTAAAAGATAAAAGGTTACCCATGTTTTGAATGATAATAAAATATTTCAATGTGCAGGATGTTCCATATATTTTTGACAATACCCCCCTGTTCATAATCGCGCGAGCGATTATATTAAAACCAACTGACAATTCGATACAGGTTTACAAAAACTACGAAATTAATACTACGTAAATATAAATATACAAATAAATATGCGCAGAAGACGTCTGCTTGCACCATCTCCATTTGATTGCCTCTCCACCTTGCTGCCTCTTCCATCTTCGATTGGCTCATTTCGTTTCCATTCTATAGCTTGTACCATGATTCGTCGTTGCCTGGGTAGAATGGGATTAGCGTAGAACTACTCTTCTGGTTTATTCAGGCTTGGGTTGGCTTGGCTGAACCAGGTATGGTTTGACCCAAACATACTGGACAACTTGTATTTGGCACGGATCTGCCTGCCGGGACTTGACATGGCGCTGCTTGGTCCGGTTGGATACCTACTCTATTTTGGCTCAGCTTTACTAGACAACATGGAGCTTGACATGGTAGAACTTGGCTTGGAAACTATGGCTTCATCACGATTCACCTGGGGATTCTCTTGGAGTGGTACAAGGTTGAAGTCTCTTCCGCGTTCCTTACAGGAGGTACAGTTCCTATAATTCAAAAATACAAAGTTTAAACGTAATGATATCATCTAATTCAATGAAAAATACCGTGCCCCAAAATATATCAAATACCAATCACCTTATTCTCTTTACAAAATTATGATACAAGTACATGCCAACAATACAGTTTCAAAATACTTTTCAAATTTTCCGACATTGATATATACTAATTATAATATAACCATTCTTTCATTTTCGAAGAATAATAATTGTCACATTCTCAATTTATCTTTGCCATTCTCTTTCACAACAAATAAAAATACCGCCATTTCTCACAATACGAGGCTAATTTGGTAATGCGATACCCTGAAATTCTTTGCCTATAGGATTAGATACAAAATATCACAAAACAATTTCGTACTCGCTTTTCACATTTAATAATATTCATTCAATTCTTTTCGACCTCATTCATCACTTCTTACCCACTAAAACACTGTGCACACTTTTATTATTGATTTCATACTTCACCCTTTGAATTATATTGACATGTCGGCCATGGCCTCTATACCCTTGTGTCGTTTTCCTACGAATTCTTGACTTTCTTTGAGTTCCAACTCACCTGAAGAAAATATTGTGTGCACACATAGCTTACAATCTACCTAAAACATAAAAAAAATCATTATAGAATCAAAATTCATTAGCAACCGGGATCCATGGGACGTTATATTTCAAAATGCGACTAACGTGAATCACATCCGTTTTCGCATTTTTTGTAGATCCCAGTTTTACTCTATAGGTAACTGGACTCAACTTCTCTAAAATTGTGTAAGGGCCGTGGTATTTGAGGAGCAACTTTGTACTTTTACCTACTTTTCTCATGGGTGTGAATACTTTAACTTTCTCCCCCACACTGTACTCAATATGCCGATGGCATTCATCATATCTTTTCTTCTCCACTGCTTGTCTTTTTTCAATACTTTGCACTGCTATGCTTCTAGCTGCAAGTGCTCGTTCTCTTATCTGAATAACATTATTATTTTCGACGACAGATTTGCGGCGGTTGGTAGAACGTCTTGCATATACAAGAAAAAATGGACTGAGTCCTGTTGTACTTTGCGGCGTTGTATTCATTGCAAATTGAGCATGGGGAATAAAATGATCCCAATCGTCTTGGCTGGTAGAGCTAAATATATTTAGAATGGCTGCTATTGTTGAATTCATTTGTTCACAATTTCCATTGCATTGAGGATGGTACCCAGTTGTTTGTTGCTTTCGTATTCCCATGATGAGCATTATTCTTTGATCATATCCGATCTGAAAACCTGACCTCTGTCTGACAAGATTTCCTTAGGGCATCCGAGGCGAGCTATAATATTAATCAAAATGAAATTTGCGACCGTATCTGCCTTTCCATCAGGTGCTGCAGCAATTTCAAGATATCTTGTTGCATAATCAGCCGCAACAATTATTGTATTATTTCCATTTTTGGAACGTTTAAATGGCCCTAATAGATCAATACCTATTTTTTAAAACGGCACTCCTACTGGGATTGGCTGCAAAAATCCTAAAGTTTTCCTGTTTGTTACCCCCTTTCTTGCCTGACAATCTTGACAACCCTTGATATACTTTTCCACGTCTTTTTGTTGTTCGTCCCAAAAATATCGATTTTTGATTTTATGATATGTCCGTGAAATATCCAAATGTCCTGCCAATGGTTCGCTGTGATTAGAAAATAGAATTTCAAATACTAACTGTCTTGGAACAACCAATAAATTTTCTAGTCCCTCTAGCGATATATTCTTTTTATATAAAAGGGCTTCTATCAATCTCTTGACATTATCATCTTTCCTCTGTTCGTCCGCCATATCTTCATTCGTAGTAAGAAAGGTAGGTATCAAAAAATGAATCGGCATCTTTATAAGTCGATCCACTTTTATAAATCACCTCATGCTCAAACTCGTTCAGCTTAATAGTCCATCTGGCTAACCTTTCTGTGACGTGCTCTGAATTCTTCAAGAAAAACAAATCGTGGTGGTCGGTGGTAATCTTCACAGGTTTTCCATATATAAAATGTCGAAAATAGGTAACGCCCAAATTACCGCCAAAGCTTCGAGTTCCGAAATCGTGTAGTTTTTTTTCACTTTTTGTCAATGTCCGACTTCCATATTCAATAGGGTGCATTTCACCTTGAAATTCTTGTAGAAGTATCAGTCCTAAACCTTCTTTGCATGCATCCGATCTCAACTCGCATCCATTGTCTGGGTTGAAATGCGCTAGTACTGGGGCCTCTGTGAGTTTTTCCTTTAGAATTGAAAATGCCTCCTGCTGATCTTCTTTCCAATAAAACCTTTTTTTATTATTTTATAGAGGGGTCGGGCTATTATTGAGAAATTTTTTATGAATTTTCTGCAGTAATTTGCAAGTCCTAAGAAACTCTGTGTATGTCTTTTAGATTTTGGTCTGGGTAATTCCGAAATTGCAAATAATTTTTCTGGATCTGGATATATTCCCAATACCTTGACTTCCGGAGATGCGAACGTGCCATTACTAGTTTTTAATGTCAATCTTGCCATTCGGAGTCTTTCGAACACTTTCCTCAATCTTGCTAAATGTTCTGGAAATGATTCTGAAAATACTATATCGTCATCCAGATAAACTAGTACGTTTGACCACTTCACTCCCTGAAATACTCTGTCAGACAAGTCCGAAAACGTGGAAGGGGCATTACAAAGTCCGAAAGGTAATTTATTGAATTCGTACAGTCCAAATCCAGGTGTGACGAATGCACCGGTATACTCTTTAGATTTTTCTTCGATCCCAACTTGCCGATATCCGCTGAATAAGTCGAGGGTGGAGAAGTACCTACCTACCTAGTTAGTCGTGAATAAACCCCAATTCACGACAATATGAAAAACTGCTCAACATTTACACACAGGACGAAATACGTATATACGTTCATTATCCTTCAACTTTGTCCTGTAAATCATCAATTTCAACATTGATGACTGAAATGCCTCGAAATGTAGAAAAATCTACAATTCAAATCAGAGCTCTGAAAACCCTTCCCTTCAAACAATGTGTAACATCTACCAGAACCTTCATCAGATCAATAATTGCAATTATTCAAACAGACTGGATAATATGTCTGTCATCGGTTCCCTTTAGCACACTACTCGTTTCCCTTGGCCATCTGGTAGTCAGCCCTTAACTGTCCTTTGTATCATTAATTCCGGAAACCCAAATGCAATTCTGATTTACTGAGTTAATGCACATATATCTCCCAGTATTTTAGGTCAGGGACTACAATGTGCGGAATACACGGAGTGTTCATTTGCTAGTGGCTATCACATTCACTTTAGGAGAACTCGCTAAACAATAATAAAGCTTATTGTGAGGAAAGTCGGAAAGTCGTTATGATTTTTTAATTGACAACATTCCACAGGATTTTGGTGATCACTGATTCAAGAAAATTATAATTGTAATTTGTCAACTTCAACAGATTGTTTACTATTTTGGATGTCTGAATCTGAAAGTTAAAATATAATGAATCATTGATCGAATCAGATATCCTCGGTTTTTACAGAAACATCGATACATTTATGCATGGCCCTAAGTTCACACATTTTTAAACTCATAGATCACATGATCTATGAAGTAAAAACATATTGAAAACTAAAGTAAATAAATAACTTTTATAAAAATATTGAATACAGCAATAACAAAGAAATGAAAAAAGTGTATTGGAGCTTCGGCGCTGCTTTAATTGATTCGGTGGAGCATTTGCTTTTACAGCTGTAGAAAACCCGGAGAAACGTCATTTGAAGAGTTGGAATAAAATTAATTGAATGGAAATTCCTAACGTGGTCTGTTGAATTATTATTATTCAAGCTCACCAGCTGCCAGTTTTTCCGTTTTATTACTTTCAGATTATGTAATGAAAGAGTAGCACTGCTGTGGAAATAAATTAATTAATTAAAAAACAGATTTTCAAAAATATTTTTTTTAAATTTTGTCATATTCATTTATTAAAATTATTGAAATTATTAGTTGAAACCTTTCGAGAATGAAAATTCCAATATTAATTTCATGTTACCTCAATAGGTACCTACAAAAAATAAATAAGGACATAAATAAGGATTTGATTATGATAGAAGGGGATGTGAAATTTTGGGGGTAAAAATGGTTTCTCACGATTTGCAGCGACAATTAACTCCCTACAAATTGACTGTGTAGAACAAGGCTACGCCCCATTTCTTGAGAACAATAATGGAGAGTACGCTTTTAAAAAAACTGACAATCATTATTTTCAAATACAAGGACCATTAGCTCTAACGGGACTACATTATTGTGACCTCGTAGTGGATAGTGGTAAAGTACTTGTTTGTCCACGACAGCATTATGGAAATAAAAAATTTTCCTTGATATTATATTTGTTTACTTGTTTATAACTTATTTATAAACAAATGACGTCAAAAAATTGTAATCAGTATTAATTACTGCAATTGTTAGATGTAAAAACAGCAATAATAAAACATTCTTGAACAAATATTTAAAAGCTCTTTTTGGATATTTAATGATTCTTTAGATATAAAAAATTATAATAAATAATATGATAAACTTTTATAAACTTTTATCGTATGATCTTGTTGAGTATGTATATTAGAAGGGCTCCAGGAAGCCAACAATTTATGGTCGAATATTTAAACTTCTACGTCGTTATCTATGAAAACGGAGACAGGAAAAAAATTTGTTAATTACTAATAGTATAACTTTTTGAATGATAAAATTAAAACAATTTCCCAATGGGGATTCATTCTTTTAAGTGTTCATATGATACCATGATTTATTTAAAATTTTAAATTATCATTTAATGCTATAGGAAAATAATTTTTAGCGTTAAATTAAAATTATAAATAATAGAGATAAAGTTTCGGTAGTCCCAGATATTTTTATTGATAATTTCCTCCTCTTTACAGAACTTTTCTCAACATTTCTTAAATATTCATAGTTTTTGAATTATTAACAAAAAACGAAATACTTTTTTTCCATCTTATTTTGTTAATAACATTCGCAATTTTTCACGTGCGGTAAAATCCTTAAAACTATTTTTCTAGTGGTTATTCTGAATCCAATGCGCTATCGCACATTTTTAGGAGCTTCATCTCTATTTTTCACGTTTTTCAACTTGTTGATCAAACTAAAAAGCAAATGCAACATCGATTCAATTTGAGCCGCCTCATGGCGACCATACATTTTTTCATTGTTACTTTGTTATTGTTTTATTCAATATTATAGTAAAAGTTCCGATTGTCAATATTGATTGAAATAAAACATTTTTTTCTGAAAATCGATGTTCAGATTTGTTTACCTTTCCTACTATTTCATGTTAAACCTATTGAAAGAGCAACGACTGATTTATATTAAGATTTGTGGTATATAAAGAATATAATTATTATGAAAATATTTTTCAACTCAGGAAATTGAATAGAAATACACATTTTATCCAGTTATCAATATTTTTCTACTTCATAGATTATGTGAACAATGAGTAGAAAATTATGTGATCCCAGAGCAATGTTTGTCAAAAGACCGATTCATTTTTCATCAATTTTGACTTTCGATATCCCAAACATGAAAACAAATGAAACATTCCGTTGAAGTTGACAGATGAAATAATTCTGATTGACTTGAATCAGTATTTTCAACATTTAAAAACAAAATTTACTACTAACCTTACAGCGAAAAAACGGTCTCCGATAGTTTGTGGAATATTTTTAATTATTTTTTACTAACTGGACACGATAATATTTATCTCCAGACTACACGTTCCAGGTACACATATAAAAAAGATTTCTTCAATCAAGAATATACATACTCTTGAATAGAATAATCTCCTGAAAAGAATAATCACTTCTAATCAATGAATATACTCTCATTGCAAGCTGATTGAGATGTTTGCTTCTTTACCCAGCGAGCACAAAAACATCTCAGATATGTTAAAAGTAAGAGTTTTTGAGACATCAAACCTCCACTGCGATGTTCTGTTCATACATGAATAGAACGTGTATGTAGGTGCAAATGTCCGCCGCACGCGGCTATTTTTAGGATGTTCCTGGGACATCACAAAAAGCATTTTTTCACGTTTTTTTCAAAGCCTTTTTTAAAACACAACATAACAATTTTAAAGCTTTTCACCTACATTAAATCACTGTATATAAAACATTGTTTGAGATGTTCATGAGACATCACAAAATGCACTTTTATCTCGATTTTTGTCATTGATTGTACAAATCGACAATAGTCAATATATGAAGAGAACTCTGGGGAGATTTAAAGAAAAATATCGATATAACTTATTTTAATAGGATCAAAGGAACATACATACAAATTTAAACCTAAAATATTTTCTGTTCATACAAATTGAACAACTTTTCAAGAATGTAAATATCACTCTAACACTGGTTGTTGTCTGGTTCAACTGAATTCAAACAAAACTGTGAGTACACTCTCAATAATACAGTGTCCTTGACTAATCACTTTACATAGATAAGGTATACATAATAGGCTTATTCATTGAACACTGCTCTAGTTGATCGAGATCACTTTCACGTTGTTCATCTCTCCCTGACACTTGTACTTCATTTGTCTTTCTCTTTTGTAAGATCAACTTCAAGCAAGTAGAGTAATCAGATCACGTCTTAACGAACTACACTAATGATTATGATGATGATTTTACAAGTCAGAACCGGTATATGTTTTTGAGGTTATTCATTTTCTGAATATCGACTTCCTCACTTTGCAGTCCGTGATCAACTTGATCACTGAATAAGATATTTTGTCTTGACAAAACGTTTCACTTCACTCTAAAACGACTACTTTTACGAAAAACAAAATGGGGTAAATTAAGTCAAAACTAGAAATGATACTCTCCGTCAACTCAAACATCACTGAAATCACATGAACACATTTTCGATTGGGCGAACGCTAGATATATTCTCGGTGAACATCTCAAAGGTGAACTATGTTACGGCATATGAAAACATCCACAAGATAACATTTTGTGCACATCTCCGCTTCATTCCTATAGGCATTTAAAATAACGCCACAGAAGAACAAAAACAGAACATTGAATATCCTTCAAGGACCTCTTTGAGGAGTACATATTACGTCTCAAAGAAACATCGGCGTGACTAAATTTTTGAAACATCTCAAAACCTCCCAGAGATGTTTGTGCTCGCTGGGTACATAAATTCTCTTGAATTGAATTTGCTTGCAGTGAAAACATTACACTCTTCATCCTAGAAAACATTCACATTAACTCATTGTGAAACATAATCCTCTTAACACCTTGGTAGATATGTCTACCCGTGCCACGTGACACATTCAACCAATGAGAAATCAAAGCAGCTGGCGAAACGGCGACATATGAATACGACTTCCACTTCGATCATTTCATCCAGTTTGAGCATTTGGGTTGGAGGTTATGAGGCTATGCGTACCCACAGAACTCATACTTATATCTTATGACTAGAATGCGTTTCAAATATGGCGGATGAACAAATCATACATAACCTACAACACTGTATTGTCCTCTTCACAGTAGCGGCGCATAAAATCATATGCGTAACTTAGGGACAGGAAATGGGTTGGTTGTCTTGAAACTGGGATATTTCATTTTCTCTCAAATGGGACATCAGAACATTTGAAATATTGTTTCTCTCCCATAAATAAAGAGTTTAGAATAGAATAAATTACTGAATGATAGATAGCAAGATCTTAATGATTCACATCGAACAATTCTCCTACCCAACTAGGTACTATCCATTTTGAAGATGACATCGGAAACATCTTCATTTTTCTTATGATGAATGACGGTAGATTTGATTCAGATTAATCTGTAACTTTTCTCGGATCTAATTGTATAACTTCCATCATTACAAAATGAAACATGTTTAATGCAGATTCTGGAAGATTTTGAATTTCTTTCATTAAAATTTTATCTTATCCATTCGTTCATTCGCTTTCAATCACATACCTCGAAAGTCGGTATCAACTGAATCTGACAACTTTTCAGTTATAGGACAATAATAGTCATTTGGGAAACAATGATGACAATCAAATGATGTTGCTCTGAAATTAACTAAATCCCCACTTTGTTATGATGCGTTTTCGGCTTCAGTTTTTTTAATGTTTTAATTGATCTTCTGCATTCGAAGGAATTCCCAAAAACAATGTGAAAATAAGGCTACTCATCGTATCGTGACTTTTTTTCGTTTCTTTCATGTTTGAAACGGAAATTATTTAATTTTTTTACACACCTATCTCACTTCCAGTATTTTATGATGTAAATACTTGTCAAGTGGTTAATTGAATATCTAATTTAATTATCTTTAATTCTACAATTTTTTTTGTCATCAATAAACTTTCGAATATTTGAGTTTTAAATAGCACATGCTGGGAAACGGGAATGAATGAATGAATAACATAACTGTGAATTTATTTTATTGATTATCATTGATGATCATTTTTCTTTTTATGTAGACCTCACATTTCAACCATATTACTATCAACCCTTCAGAGGGCCACAGAAGATGGCTTGATTCTGGTCCCCTGTCCTTTCTCATAATCAAACTCTGTTTGGTTGAATACATTAACTAAATACCTATAATACGAGACCAAATGATAATCTCCACAATTATTGTAAATTCAATATACCTAGAAGCAGATAGCCTTCGCACTGAATATATATTTGATTCAATATAATACAGTACAATCATTATCTTTTGTATGGAGTTCAATTTTAAATCTCACCTCACTCAAAGTACAAAAATGAATGTGTAAACAGGTATTCTAGTGTATTACTTTTGACATTTTCATCAAAAACTGCCATTGTAAAGATCGTTGTTTTGAAGCCAATAAAAGGAGATTAACTTGGAATAGATGTCAGAAATGTGTGTGCACTTCCTCATATATTTAACAGTTGTCTTTGAAAATGATTCCCAAAAGTGTTGACTGGCTTTTCTCAAGGGTGCTTTGTAACTTCTTTGTACAGGACACTTTGAATTCAGAGACAATAAAATAACTGTGAAATCAGTTCTTCCTGACTGGTCTGGATTGAAGATATCACAATCACTTCAGTTCAGCAAATTTTGTATAGATGTGGTTGAGACCATTCAAAATGTAGATCACTTCTTGAGTTCTTGATCCACGGAATCATTCTCTGAAATTAGCTTTCGGAAATCTGAAAAGGTTTTTATATTGTAGGGATATTTTGAAATGTTTTGCAAGTACTATTTTCATTTTTTTTCCTTCTCTAAGAATTACCACAATTCTTAACAAAAGACCTCATCGTATAGAATGGCTAATATAAATTATAAACAATAAATAATTTTTTTATTTTTTAATAAGTCGCCCAAAAGATTAGAGTAGCCGAGGATACATAAAGCACGTTCTAGTTGTGGTGTCCAGTTAAAATAGTTGTTTGAGGAATAGAAATTAAAATTGACTTCAACGTCTAAGAAAATTTATTGACAAGTAAACAACTCCAATTTTGTTACAATAACATTCTGTTCCTAGATCAGTCACTAAATATATGAAATGAAACACAGTGTGTTAAACAATATATAACACTAGTCATAAGATATAAAAGTATGAGTTCTGTGTGCGTACCGATATGAATGTTAGTTTTGTGCCTAGTGGAAACTGTTTCTATACAATAAAAATGCAATATCGAAAATTGAATTATGCTCATAACGGGCCAGTTTTGGAGTGAAATGTTTTGGTCTTCTACAGTTTTGTGTCTAAAAGCGAGTGGTGTTGTTTATATGTATTCAATCGAACTGCAATATGCGTCACTACTAACTGGTTTTATTGAGAATACAGTTATTAAACTTAAAACAATTCTCATATAAAACCATTATTTATACCTAAATTGTTCGTAGTTGTGAATTTATGCTTTGTTAAATCTATTCAATGTTGCCAAAATGAAAATGGCTTCCATTGTATATTTTATAACCAAGTGCAAAGTGCAGATTTGACCTCTAAGTTCATAGATGAATAGTATTCATTATTGAAATTGCAATGTTCTTGTCTCAACCTACTCACAGTTCCACAAAAAAAGTGCCCATCCTTTTTATCAGTGTAGTTTTCCTTGATAATATCGGAATCATTTGTGAAGAATGTGTAGTCTAAGATGAAATTCATATTAGCTGGAAATTCAATATTGATTTAAAAAAAAAACGACTCTGAGTTGAAAGGTCCGGAGTTCGAACCCTGGTTGGGCTGGGATTTTTAAATTTAATTTAACCGATTAAATTATTAAAATCTCGTGGCTCGACTAGGGTGAGTCCTGCACGATTCGCTGTTGCGTTCCAATTAACAGTGCTGCTCCTAAGGTGGCGTATGGAGTTAGTAACAAGGCCTATAAAGAACACATGGCTAATGACCATAGCAGTCGATGCCAAAACACCAATGAAAAAAAAAAAAATACAATTGATGAAACATTTCAAATTCAACAAAAATTATAAAAAGTTACCCAAATTTAGGCAAAACAAATTTGGACCGAATATATGTCAAACTAATTGGAATAAATTATTTACTTGAATGTGATGAATTTGATAGATTCTATCACGACAAAAATCGTCGATTTTTCGGCATAACTCTGGATGAAGAAAACAGAATTCTTTGGGAGATCGTTTAATAACGAACAGTCGTTGCCGACCGATGATGAACCCTTTACTCCCATATACACCTATATACTAAGTAGGCTTATTAAGGCAAATACCTGGCTAAGACCACGCCGGGTATTGAATAAAATCTAACAGATGCTTGTGCAACGTTCCTCAAAATATCAGAGGAAGCAATTGCAAGTGCCCTCTGTGACCAAACAGCAGAATTATGTTTTGATTTGGACATGGTGACCACCTGCAGACTAGTTTCGAGGTTGTTGCCTCTCGACTGCTTATATTTCTCTGATGGCCCGAGAAAGTGGAATAGCACGTAAAAAGTAAGAATTCGTTAATCCTTGGCTCTCACAAGTCACGTCTTTGGAGGGCTGCCGTTCGTAAGGGAACGACATCTGGTTAACGGAAAAAACAATTTTAAACAATGAAGAAGGAAAGGGGAAGGAGTGGGAGAGCATTTTTCACCAGCTATTCAAGGAGGTATCACAAGAAGTGATTTCTGAAAAATGTAACTGGATGCAGGTGGTTTAAATCAGAGAGTGACGGGACTTCAATTCAAATTGTCACTGTGTACATGGAGAACTATATACTGTTGAACTAGCAATCATAATATGAATCCTCATGTAATTGATGAACACCCATTCTTTTTCAAAGAATTTGTAAAATAAAAATGATAATGGTATTGATATTCATCTAGTTCTTTGAACAGTGTCTTGTCATGCTTTGTGAAATATAATTTCTCATTCGGACGAGCTACAAATTAGATTCAATGTGTTTATTTCTAAAAAAAAATCGATTTCGAATTATAGCAAAAAAACCAAATTGATTCATAAATTTGCAAAATAGCAGTAATGAAATTTTTGACAACCTGTAGCTCGATAACTGGCCATAGGATCGATCTGTGAACTGGACAACGTAATGAGGATGGCAGGATCAAAAAAATGTCATCAAAAATGAGGATAAATGTGCCTACTTACAAAATATTTTAATTATTTTTTATTTCAGAAGGTATGGTCGAAATATCTGTAGGCTAGTTAAGCCCGTGGCTTACGGTCGAATAGATTGATTTTACTGCCTTGAAATGAAGGTAATTCAATTGCTTTGTTTCACCATGAGACATGAGCTTTAGATTTGGACAAAACTAACAGATAGCCATACAATTTTTGCGCTCACCAAATCAACATGACTTTTGCCTACGCAGTTCATTAGCTACTAATATCAAGAATATTCGTGGAATTGACAATTTTGGAGCGTAGGACTGGGAACACCTACCATTCAATTTGTAGGACAATATGACCATTCAATTATACAAATATTAACCAAGCAAAAAAAATCCGCTGGTTATTAATGATTTTTTATGACCACGTCATTGGTACATACTTCAGTCCTACCACCCATTTTGTAGGACTTTTCGAGTACTTTATCTAATTATCTCGAGGTTCAACTGAAAAACTAACTGTTATTAATAATTTTTTTGCTCTTACCAAATCGACATGATTGACGCCTGCGCATTTTATTAGTTACCACTTTCGAGAATTTTCGTAGAGGGAAATGTTGGGCGTCTCAATAGAAAAAAGCTACTCACGAAGATTCAGCCTGTTATTAATAATTTTTTTTAACCTTGGAATTGACAATTTCGGAGCGTAGGACAGGGAACACCTACCATTCAATTTGTAGGACAATATGACCATTCAATTATACAAATATTAACCAAGCAACGGTGAAAAATGCGGTGGTTATTAATGAATTTTTATGACCACGTCATTGGTACATGTTGGGACTTGGGGACTCTTCAGTCCTACCATCCATTTTGTAGGACAAACGTTTTTTCGAGTATTTTATCGAATTATCTCGAGGTTCGACTGAAAAACTCACTGTTATTAATGACTTTTTTGCACTCCAAATCGACATCATTGACGCTTGCTTGCGCATTTTATTAGCTACCACTATCGAGAATTTTCGTAGTGGAAAAAGTTGGGCGTCTCGGAAAAATGAAGCTACTCAGGAAGATTCAGCCTGTTATTAATCATTTTTGAAAATAGGCGTGGGATCCCGGTTTGTATAGGCAGCTCTCTAACTATTACTTTATAGGTGCCCCCACATCCCATTTTCAAATTTCTTACTATAAAAATACCCTGTATTTTCCGTCTCTCCATTCCAGAAAACAATTTCTGTGGTTTTCAGAGTTCTTCCTGTTTTATCTTTTATTGACTATACGTCGGAGCTATATGTTATGCTGATCACAATTAAGTTATAGACTATATTTTTTGTTTTCTTCTATTATGTTTTCGTCCCATAACAAAACTGTTTATCATAGAAATTGCTTTTCTTCCGTGACTTTCCTCTGCGAGATACATAAGATTCCGTCATTGGATATTTTCAATCTCAGATATTTGTTCTCGTTGTTGAGTTTAATGGTTTGTCCCTTTATTTTTTATCTTAGTTTGAGAATTGAAGTTTTTATATTCCTGAATAAGCTTGCTGGTCGTGGATTCCACTTCATAAATGTCTCGAGAAAATTGGTCATCCGTGAACGATAAAGTTGAGCAGTGTCACGGCATTTTCAGCTCTGCAAATAAAAGATAATCTTCCTGATTAAATGCTGTTTTCCTTCCAAAGCGTGATAGGGTTATCAACTATTACTTTTTTTTTTTCTTTAATGTTTCGGCATCGACTGCTATGGTCATTAGCCATGTGTTCTGTATAGGCCTTGTTACTGACTCCATACGCCACTTTAGGAGCAGCACTGTTAATTTTTAACGCAACAGTGAATCGTGGAGGATTATTCCCAGCCGACACGAGCCTCAGTCATTCAGACTTTCACATCTGAAAATGAAAAAAGATCGCACCGTCTGGGAATCGACCTGCAATCTCTCGATTACCAGGCGAGCGCTTAACCACTGCGCTAATCCCCGCCCCTGTCAACTATTATTATTCCTACTTTAAACTACGCCAACTCTTCAGTCTCTGTATCACCATTTTCTTTTTCTATTATGTTTTTCAACATGTTTCCATATATTCTACTGGTGAAACTTATCTCATCTATCATACCTTGATAATTGACCATATTATTATCATTAAAGATTTGTGAATCATTGTTTCTGTGCCGTCTGTGGAATTTTCCGTCAAAAGGTTTTCAATTAAATAATCAAAAACATATTTTTTTGAGGAATTTCAATATCCAGTATCTATTAGCAAGAATTTCAGGGCTCCTGTTTATGGTCACTTTGTGTCCTTGGTAAGGAATCACCACAGGGAGTTTTTCGGTCTTATTATGGGAGAAAACTCATTGTTCCTAATGATCGTGAAATATAGAAAGTTCGTTGCATCTATTTCAAAGAAGTTGTTTTGTGTTTTAGTGATTAATTTTTGAAAAGCTGTGCTACATGCCCAATATTTATTCATTCATTTAGGCAGAATTTCAATTTTCATTACAATCCTTCCAAATATTTATTATTTATGTTTTTATTGTCTAAGAATAAGAATTCGTGTAGAGAACACGATGTCATAAATGATTGGATAATAATTAGAGGTTAGGTTAGGTTTGAACGTGAGTGGGCCCGTATCAGGCCCTCCACTGCGGCCAATGGCCTATTGTGGCTCACCCTATGGTTATATTTCTCCCAGCATATCCAATCTCTTGACGAAATTGAGGAATGCATTGGGAGAACAATTTACCAGGTTTTCTGGCCTTACTGTCGTATCGCCAAATATTGAGAATCTGGTTCTGGCCGCTGCAGGGCATGTACACAGAATGTGTTCAGCCGTTTCATCATTCTCCATGCATAGCCGGCACTCTGCATCTTGTGCAAGTCCGATTTTATGCATGTGATGTTTGAGTTTGCAGTGGCCAGTAAGCAAACCTACTATAACTCTGAGATGCGCTCTGCTAAGTTCTAGCAGTTTGTCAGAGTCCTGTTTTTTCCTTGTACAAGCAATAAATGCTTTGGAATGAGCTAGGCCCGGTAGACTACGCCAGTACTCGAGTCTTTTATTGTCTGTATAATTAGAGACTCAAAATTTAATTGTCTAGAAGATTGTTAATCAAATTTCATTACATAAAATGCATAAAGTTTAAAATATACAGTGCGACGCTAAATTATGGAACAAATTCATTATTTCTGAATATAAAGATATATTTCGGAAAAATCCTCGGACAGGTCGATTTTCTTTTCCGAATGGCCAATTTTTGAACCACACCCAAAATATATAGGGTTATCAGTAATTGAGTAAAAATGACATTGGTGATATTTTTAAATTGGACCTTTGGTTAGGGCATCATTACGAATCCAGTGATACGAAGTTTGATGGGATTATGTCAAACGGCTGCGGAGATATGGCCAAAAAACTTCCTCGTATGTCTAATGAGTATGACTGCGAGACTCCACACGATTCAGAAGGTTAAAAGTCTCTGTCACACTCATTGGGTATATGGAGAAGTTTTTTGGCGATATCTCCGCAGCCGTTTGACATAATCCCATCAAACTTGGTATCACTGGATTTGTAATGACGATCCCTAACCAAATATGGACAGATATACTGGGTGTCCCATTTAAAAATATCACCAAAGTCGCTTTTCCTCAAATGCGGATAACTATATTTTGGGTGAGGTTCAAAAATTGGCCCATCGGAAAAGAAAATCGACCTGTCCGAGGATTTTTCCGATATATTTTTATATTCAGAAATAATGAATTTGTTCCATAATTTAGCGTCGCACTGTATACATGTAGAAGAACTAAGGATATAATTAAAAATATGGTTCTTCCCATAGAACGATCACAAATTGAAATGATAAAAATTGGACCAGGGCATCTTTGAAATATTCTTGTAGGTCGTAATAGGCTTTATGCACTAGCGGGCGGTAAAGTACACTTTACCGCCCGGTTCGCCGGGCGTAAAGTGGCACTTTACCGCCCGTGGGAGTATTATGGCCCGGCAGGCCGTAAAGTAGACAAAATTCTCAAATTGTCTATACTCACACATCATTTCATGCAATTCCTAACACGAATTAAAATCATTTCAGTTCAATAGAGCAATACTCTTTCTAACATTTGTTCATAATCGTTGGCAATTTTTTCGGTGATGATCTATTTATTTGAAATAGATTCTCCAATATAGCACTCAGCTAGTATAGTTTCACATTCCTCATATTATGTTACCCTTAATTATTGTATGCATAACGTATGAAACGTGTAGACCATTGCAATTCAAGTCAGTATTTGTGATTCGCGCTATAAAACCGCTAGTGCATAAAATTTTGTATGTATCACGTGCGTAAAATGCGTTTAAGGCCTTCGGCGTGTGATGGCCCTCGGCTAACGCCACGTCGCAGGCCATAAACGCCTACTTTACGCCCTTCATACATAAATAACTATTATCACTAAGTAGTTTTTTCGTTTTTTTTCTCTGAATATGACAAAAGATGTCCGATTTCATTATAAATCAATGAATATTGAAGAAAATGGGTTTTTTGGATAGGAAGCCTCAGTTCACGTGACGGTTTTGTGTGGTGTATGGCTATGAATTCATAGTTTTCCTAATTTTTGTGTATAATCAGGAGTAATACCACGAGTGCTCGCAATACTATCGATAGTCATAAATCAAAGAGATCAAATTGCTTGGTAACACCACTCAATTTGATCGAGTTTAAGATTTCTGACAGAATTATCGATAGTATTGTGAGCACGAGTAGCATTTATTGAGATAATTTCACGAACCATCAAAGTAAAAAAGTTCCATTGTCGTGAATTCTTCAATAGTTATAGATAATGCCTGATAGACATGAAGTCTGTCAGACGGACATTCATATTAGTAGCGACATGATATTATATTCTCCGTTGTTGTTTGGATACGTGGTTGCATGACAAAGTGGTATTACCAGCGCGAAAGGACGGAACTGCGTATTATCGAGGCATACGTCCCTTATTGGTCCTAAAATTGCAGGAAAGGAGGGTTTCATACGGCGAGTGAAATTATCGTAGGTAATACCACAAGTGTATCGGTGATTATGGAAATAGCAATTCCTTTGAATTTGATAATCAAATTATGTTGCTTGGCAACCACACGAGCGCTTGCGCGAGTGTGGTTGCCTAAAGCAACATAATTTGATTCGAAACCGAGAAGGAATTAACGATAATCGCCGATAACACGAGTTGTATTTGTTAAGATTATTTCATGAATAAAATCAAAACCATTTTTATTTATTTACTATTCAATTTAACTAGGAACATTAATCCCGCATTTAGTTCTGAAATTATCACTGAAATGAAATTATAATATGATGACATTATAATTTCATTTCAGTGGAAATTATGCAACTAACAAAACATTTACTTGATATCTATTTCAGTTACAAATGACAGAGCGCGTCATTCGTAGTTTCTTCATTGGAGGTAAAACAAACTCAATCGTAGAAAAATAAGAAGAGATAACCTCACTTTCCGTTTGTTTTTGTAATTAAAATAAGTTTTTCGCAGTTTTTTCTGTTAATGCCCTGTTTTTACTGTTTCTGATGTGTTTATTTCCGTTTCTGCTGTTTTGTTGAAAACTGGAAATCGGGATAAAAATAAACTATCAGCTACTCTGTGCTATCAGTAATAGACATTGATTCATATCTTCTGGAATGTATCCTGATCTTGTAAATCATTTAGTGTTCGTGAATAAAATTTGACAAAGCTGGGAACTATTCCCTTTCCAAAGTGACCAAGGCAGTTCTAATGCACCTATAAGTTCATCAATTTCTTCTACCAATTTAGAAAGAAATTTAAAATATTCATCTGTTACTAGGCACACAGATGTTGTAAAATTTTGGATATGAATGTCAGAATAAAGTCAGTTATCTGCGGAAAAGTATTCAATTTATTGAAATATAACAGTAGGTGAAAGGTTTAACAATTAAAGAATTCAAACAATTTAAAAGAGCAACTCCTGAGCAATCAAAGTGCAAATCTAGGTACAATTATCAGGCAGGAAGAGGCACAGCATATAATTTCTTTATTTATATAAAGATTCAATACAACAAAACTTCTTGGATTTTAATTTTTCTGCCAAAGACTCTGAAAATGGTCTGATTATAGAATGAAGAACTGCCACTTTGGACTCGACCAAGCTCATCAGTAAATTTTGTTTCTCTTCCTCAGAAACAGGAGATATATCTAACAAGTTTGCCTCCCTTTTATATAGGGGTTCATCTTCAGTGAGGTTCAGACACGGGATTTGCTAGATTTTAGACCAAAACTCTGCAAGGTTCACCTGGCTTATTAGTTGCTTTTTTCCTGTCAACATAACTTACACCTGTTTTCTTGTTATTTCCAGCTTCAAGAAGATATGGATCGATGCAGATTACTGATATTTTATCTTTACTGTTGTCGATGAACATCATCTGAACTTGACTAAAAATAATATGTTGTAAAATCCATTATTCCTAAATTTCAACATAACAGCAGAAACAGAAAAACACCAGAAATAGTTATAACACAGCAGAAACAGTAAAAACACGGCAGAAATAGAAAAAAACTCCGAAAAATGTAATTTATTTATAAAAGCAAACAGAAAAGTGAGGTTCATTCTTCTTCTTTTGAGTTTGTTGTACCTCCAAGCTGTCAGTTACGCACGAAACCAATTGCATGTCTAGTCTACTGCTGAGGTTATGTTTTGATAACATTTTGATTTTGTGATTTGATTAATCAACGAGTATGCAAAATTTGTCGAAAATTGTGAAGTTGATATGAATTAATAGTGAGTGCTTATTTAGTTTTGGTCAAAGTTTGGTGTTGTGTCATTATAGCAGCTTGCTAGTGGTAAGTTTTTGTTTTGATAATAACCAATCAGGAATCGAACTACAAAATCGAAAACACATCATACCGGGTGACACAGCAGAAATGTAGCAGCCTGTAGTTTTTTTATTTGAATAGATAAAAATTTGAAATTTGCAGAAGTTACGTAATCAATGATAGCGCTTCATTTGAATCTAACGACAACTTTTTTCAACTACCTGTTTGATCGGCAGAAACTCCAACTTTTTTTTAATGACACCCTGTACATTTATCTAGCCTATCTTATTTGTCTTTAAATTCTCTATTCAACCGTGTATCACAAAGTGGCATTCGTTTCTGAATTCGCAGATGAATCGCAATTTATTGAAAAGCATGAAGTTGGCTGTTACCCGAACTCGATAATCTTTCGATGCTTGGTAGGCTTGGAAATCCAAAGAGTATCAGTTAAACAATATAATTTCAGTTTTTTTCATACCTGATCACTTCCTACAGATTGTCAATAATTTCTTTAATAAAAAGAAAAAACATCTGAAAATAACTCACTTTATTGCGAAAACTGAGATAGGAACATATTTTTTTCAATTTGGCTACTCGTGAAGAAACTATCTGTCTTTCTCTTTGGCCATGTAGCCATATCATGTTCTTTCCATTTGGAAACATAAAATTAAAATTGTTCCCCTGATCCACCAATTCACAAGTCTATTAGTATAGATATTTGCAATAATATTTTGCCTAGTAGGCGGTGTACACAAAATGTTTTGTGCTTGACAGGTAAACATCATTTGATTGCAATGATTATCTCCGTCAGTTTTATGCTGATTGAAATTGCATCGTTTAATTAGATACTAAATATGTATTCAAAGAACGAAAAGGTCGATATGTTGTTGATATTCGGAGAGTGCAACAGAAATTGTAGACAGGCTGAACAATTGTATGTCGAAAGATTTCCAGAAAGACGCCACCCACCTGATAATTATTTCGCTAGAGTAAGACTGCAGTTCAGAGCAGTTCTTTTTAAAACTCTTCTAGCGGTCTCTCGATTCACGCCGATTTCGTCCTCAATTTGTCTCAGTGATATCGTCGGATCTGCATGTACTATGGCCAAAACGTTTACTTCCATTTCCTCGTCGACAATGTATTGGAGATTGTTTTGATTTTCCGGTTCTCTTCTGAACTGCTCTTCTACTCTAGCGAAATAATGGCGTCTTTCCGGAAATCTTTCGACACACAATTGTTCAGCCTGTCTACAATTTCTCTTGCACTCTCCGAATATCAACAACATATCGACCTTTTCATTCTTTGAATACATATTTAGTATCTAATTAAACGATGCAATTTCAATCAGCATAAAACTGACGGACAACACATTCAAATGATGTTTACCTGTCAAACACAAAACATTCTGTGTACACTGCCTACTAGGCAAAATATTATTGCAAATATCTAGACTAATAGACTTGTGAATTGGTGGATCAGGGGAACAATTTAAATTTTGTTTCCAAATGGAAAGACCATGATATGCTACATGGCCAAAGAGAAAGACAGATAGTTCCTTCACGAGTAAACAAATTTAAAAAAACATGTTCCTATCTCAGTTTTCGCAATATCGTCAGTTATTTTCAGATGCTTTTTCTTTTTATTAAAGAAATTATTGACAATCTGTAGGAAGTGATCAGGTATGGAAAAACCTGAAATTATATCGTTTAACTGATACTCTTTGGATTTCCAAGCCTACCAAGCATCGAAAGATTATCGAATTCGGGTAACAGCCAACTTCATGCTTTTCAATAAAATGCGATTCATCTGCGAATTCAGAAACGAATGCCACTTTGTGATACACGGTTGAATAGAGAATTTCAAGACAAATAAGATAGGCTGGATAAATATACAGGGTGTCATTAAAAAAAAAAAAGAAGTTGGAGTTACTGCCGATCAAACAGGTAGTTGAAAAAAGTTATCGTTAGATACAAATGAAGCGCTATCATTGATTAAGTAACTTCCGCAAATATCAAATCTTCATCTCTTCAAATAAAATAACTACAGGCTGCTACATGTCTGCTTTGTCACCCGGTATACATATCCAGTAGCCAATCAAGAACCGAACTACAAAATCGAAGAAATGATGTTTTCATTTATCAACACAAAAATTTCAACCAATCATAACACGCTATTTTAGCATAAGTGAAATAATCGGGGGTAATACCACGAGTGCTCGCAATACTATCGACAATATATCTCCTTGCTCAACAACCAATCAGTCTATTTCAAATTTTGAAATTCAGCCAATAGAGTCGGAATAACAGTGAAAATATAGTTTGTCGCTGTATTTTCACGGTGATAAACCTGCTTAGTTTTTGTTTTACTAGCTGTCAAGTGAAAATAATGATTTAAATTATAAATGTCAAATCTTTGTGTTTTGACTAGTTATATTTCTTAATCAATATGATCGATCGTTGGGGACAAATGGCTATTGGTATCATAGATGAAGCAGTGGAAAAGAGTATTCCGTTGAAAACGGCCAGAAATAAAGAATCAATTACCAGGCAATTCAACAATTTTCAAATCGATATATTGTCGTCCTAAATCCTGCGGACTCGTTGTATTTTCAGCTTTGGGATTGCAATTCATTATTATTCCAAAAAATTATCGGTAATAATCATACCACTTATTATATTACCCCTGACAATAATTCTGTCAGAAATCAACGAGATAAAATTGCTTGGTAACACCACGAGTCCTTTAGGACGAGTGGTGGTACCTCAAAGCAATTTGATCGAGTTTAAGATTTCTGACAGAATTATCGATAGTGTTGTGAGCACGAGTGGTATTTATTGATATAATTTCACGAACCAACAAAGTAAAAAAGTTCCACTGTCGTCAATTCTTCAATAGTTATAGATAATGCCTGATAGACATGAAGTCTGTCAGACTGACATTCATATTAGAAGCAAGATGATATCAAGTTCTCCGTTGTTGTTTGTATATGCGGTTGCCATGACAAAGTGTTACTACCGGCTTGAAAGCTAGGAACTGCGTATTGTCGACGACCACCACCATGCACCCCCTAAGGTTGAGGCCCGGAAGGATGAACGCCCCAGCACTCGTACGTACTCGAAAGCTCACCCCCCCTATCCACCACCCCCGCTCATTAAAGCGGTTCCTCATCCTGATGATTGGCGATCAGCAGAATAAAATCTGATATGGAGTGCTCGGCCAATTCTCGGCCTGAAACTCTCTTATATCTGACATGAGTTTAATTTGATTTTACAATGACTTTACTTAATGTGCATGGTGCCCCCCTGAAACTGGCTGAAGGCCTGAAAAACACTTGGCTGAGGGCCAAGTGTTGTGTATTGAATTTACTGAGTTTACCACTTGGTCGGTTCTTCTTGGAATCTGAAACATAAAAGCATGATTATCGAAATTTTAAGCCTGTTGAAGTAGACGTTGGCGTCGCCGAAGGTTTCGCTTCCGTCTTACTTCTTCAGGGGTGTCGTTGTCTCCCTGGTTCACTGGTCGTCTGTATTTGTCTCTGTCTCTATCGTCTTGCTCACGTCTGTTCTCGAGGAGCTCCGTGAGCAACGGGTTCGTGTGGGTCTCTACTCTGTCTAGAGTAGTCCCCACGTGATTCCTGATCAGTCTGTCAATGTAGTCCGGATGGATGTCTAAGTCTCGATATATAAACCTGTTTGGCATATATCGTGGTGCGTCTGTTGCCATTCTCAGGCAGACATTGAAGAAGGCCTGCATCCTCTGCCTGTAACTGTTCGCGCATTGCCCCCAAGCAGTAGACGCGTACATCATGATTGGCAGAAGGATTGTCCTGATGAGGCGTAGTTTCAACTCGAGTGCCATGTTGCTCCTACGCTCGATAAGTGGATACAGCTTATGCTTCGCGGCTTTCGCTATAGCCAATCTGTGGGAGACGTGCTTCTGAAACGTGAGTTTCTTGTCCAGGGTTACTCCTAGGTATACGGCTTCGTCTACCCATGGAATTCTCTCATCGTTCATAGTAACATGGCCCTCGGGTGTTCTACGTCGCCTCGTGAACAGTATGGCCTTGCTTTTGTCTGCATTGATTCCGATCTTCCAACGATTGAACCACGGTTCCAGCTTGTTTATCTGATGTTGCAGCTTCGATGTTACTCCTCTCTCATGGGATGACTCAGCAAAGATTGCCGTGTCATCTGCATAGAGAGCAAGTTTGGTCATGGGGTTGTCCGACATAGGCATGTCTGCAGTGTAGATCGAAAACAGGTGTGGCGACAGTACTGCTCCCTGTGGTACTCCTGCTTCTAGCCTCCTTCGTGAAGAGAGAGCATTTCCGACTTTGCATCGGTAATGTCGACCTCTTAGGAAGGAGTTTATCAGCTTGACCATTGGTGTGGAGTATCCGGCATCAACCAGTTTTGCGATCAGCCCATCGTGCCAAACTCTATCGAAGGCCTTGGAGACGTCAAGGAAGACTGCTCCTGAAAGATGTCCTTTTCTCGTGCGGTTCCAGCTCTGGATGGTGGCGTCCACTATCCGGGTGACCTGGAGTTCTGTTGAGTGTTCCTGTCTGAAGCTGAATTGCTCATCTGGTAGGATGTTCAATTCTTCAGACATTGTCTCAAGTCGAGTCCTGATCACCCTTTCTGCGACCTTACTCATGGCAGGTGTTAGGCTGATGGGGCGGTAGTTTTGCGGGAACGTGTGGTTCTTGTTGGGCTTCGGAATCATGATGACCGTTGCTTCTTTCCAGCTGGAAGGAAAGTGTCTAAGTCTGAGTACAGCGTTTATGATGTTAGTCAGGGCTGCTAGTCCTTTCCTAGGTAAGGCTTTTAGTGCCCTGACTGGAATGTTGTCTGGGCCCGGTGCTTTCCTGGTCTTTGCGTGTCTAAGTATGTCCTTGATTTCCTCTGGAGATGTCGGCTCTAGAAGAATGACTGAGTCGTCAGTTCTTCTAAGCCGTCTGATCGTCTGGTCTACGTGCGTTTCCGTGTCCTCGACTTCATCGGTGTAATTCGACCTCATTTTCACGGCACTGACGTTCGAAGGAGTCCGCAAAAGCTTCTGCCTTGTCCATCTCCGTGAAAACGATGCCCATCTCACCATGAAGGGGAGGGCACGGTTTCCTCCGACCGTGTCTGAGGACTTTCTGCATTCTCCATAAGGAGTTGTCTTCGGCGTCGAGTTCGTCCAAACGTTCAGACCACTGTCGCTCTCTGAGTAGCTTCAGCCCTTCTCTCAGCCGTCGAGACGCAAAGTTGAGCTGCCGCTTGTCATCGGGCGCCAGTGTTCTCTGATATCGTTTTTTCAGACGTCGTCTCAGCCTGACCATCTCCTTGACCTCAGGTGGGATCCCTCCTTGGAAATCAAAGTTTGTGACCTGTATGTCTTTAGAGCACCGTTCCATTGTTGTCAGTACTGCTTGTCTCAGTTCGGTCACCGCCTCCTCTAGCTGGCGTGTCGTGTCTATCCTGGGGATGTTTATTTCGTTATGGACTACCCTTTGAAATCGTGACCAGTCCACTATCCGCTTTGTCGGTTAACGATTTCAGCTTCTTCCTCCCCTATTGTTAGTAGGATTGGATTGTGGTCTGATGATCCTTCGTCTAGTACAGAGATGCCCACCAAGGATGGAATACTCTGTATGAGGGCTATGTCCAAAATGTCTGGGTGTTGGTCTTCCCTCCCAGGATAGTGTGTGGGTTCGTATGTCGCTGTCACTGCTACGTTGTCGAAGTCTGGTAGTAGGTTGTCTGCTAGGTCTCTGCCTCGAGGGTTGGTGTTGCGGCAGTTCCAGTCTCTTGATTTCGCGTTGAAATCTCCTATAGCCACCGTTGGGTGATGGTCGGGAAAGAGTTTCTCCAAGTCCGTTTTCCTGAGGTTGGGGCCTGGAGGAATGTAGACTGAGGAAACTCTTAGGAGATTTATTCCGTCTACTTTAACTCTGATCGCTACCGATTCACCGAGTGATAGTTCCGGAAGTGCGTCCTCATTGTGTTCCAGGTCTGATTTCACCAGCAGGAGCGAGCCACCTGCTCGAGCTCGGGGTCCTGGCCTGTCATTCCTGTAACTTATAAAACCTGGATAATAAAAAACTTTACCTTGGTTCAGCCTGATCTCTTGTAGTGCCACCACGTCTACCGAGATTCTGGAGATAAGTTCCAGTAGTTCATCTTTTCGCTGAATTGCGCCATTTATGTTCCATGAACAAATCTGCAGGATCTTCGGTATTCGTGCTGGCATTACTGGCTCGACGGTTTCACTAAGGCGTTTATTACGGCCATGATTTTGTCGAGTACCTCTGGGGTAACCTGCGACAAGGTCTGCAACAGTTGCTCCTGCTTGCTTGTGCCCTGAGCACTAGAGGATTTGTTCGAAGGACCCCATTTTGGTGGTGCGGTTTTTGGCTGTGGTTGTGGACCAGTTCGAGGGTCTGGTCTCCGCCTTGAGGCTGTTGACTCCTGCCGTGGGGGTGGAGGCCCCTGCTTGGTAGGTTGTCTTGCCACCAACCTTGGTTTGGGGAATTTTGGGCATCCCCTGTAATTTGCTGTGTGGTTTCCACCACAGTTAGCGCATTTGGAGGGTTCTTCCCTTGCCTTCTTACACTCATGTGTAGCATGGCTACCGCCGCACTTGACACAACGTGCTGTAGAGTGGCAGCACTTCTGGGCATGTCCGAACCACTGGCAGTTATGACATTGAGACACTCTGCCTCTTTGGGGTCGCTGTCCTTCCACGGTAACTTTCAAGTCGACCACTTCGGTTAGTTTGAAGATGTCCCTGTATTCTCTCGGAACTTTTACCAGGAACAGTGGTAGGGGCGCTCTTGTCCTTCTCGATGTCATCCTATGACATTCTAGGACCTTGAAGTTTCTCTCGACGAGGTCCTGTTGGACGTCTGCCGCCGAGATTGATTCTGGGATACCCCTGATGACCACATGCAGGGGTATGTTTTGTTTGAGTTGATAGGTGAAAAACTCCACCTTATCAGACTCAAAGAATCTGGTAGCGTTCCTCCAATCCGCTTCCGTGTTCGTATGGAGATAAATCCCATCTTGTCGTGATTGGGCTTTCGAGAATCCAATTCTCTTATCTCGTAGGGCTGTCGAAATCGACAGCCACTTGCTCTTCTCCCGGATTATTATCACGGGAGGTTTTTTGGGGTCCTTCGTTTCATCCTCAGCGCTGCAGGGCACAAACACTCCTGTGCTTGATGAGGACGATTCTGCTGTTGGCGTAACAGTAATCTTTGGGGTGTTCTCATCTGCTGTTGATGGTAGTGCAATCGATGACTCGTTCGTGCGAACGGCCTTCTTAATGCGTCTGCCCACCACTCGGAATCCGTCCAAGTCTTCTTCGGGTTCGGAAGAGTCTACGTGTTGTCTCTTCTTTGAATTCGCTTTTTCGGTGCCTTCGGGGTCGTGTTGGGGGGTGATCTCCATCTCCACATCCGTGGGTTTTGGGGGGGTAGGGGCTACGTGCACTGGTGGCGTACTCTCATTTGTCTCCTTTTTTTCAGAAGAGGCAAGTTTCGTCAGAAGGATGCTTAACTGCTTTTCCATGGCAGTGAGCCTTTCTTCTGTCTTCTTCCTCTCGGTCTCGGCCTTGATTGCCCGATCCAGTGCATCGCGGAGTTGCTGCTTCAGCTGTCTCTTCGATTCTTCCTTCTTGTCGTCGTCGTTGTTCGTCGTCGAAGATTTCCGAAAATTCTCTCTGTCGAGAGAGCTCGAGCTTCTTGACGATTCGTCGCCTGACTTCTTGGATTTGCCCAGTTTTTACTTTGCTCCACGCTTTTTTCAAAAACGAATTCTTTTAAAAACGAAGACGGCTCTGAAAAAAGCCCCTGGCCGAAGCCAGAGCTGTGGTTTACAAGTAAAATGGAAAAACTCTCTCTGATCACTGTGGTTTGGCAAGTGTTCCTGAAAAAGGGTTAATGATTACTCATTACCACTTACCTTATCACTGCCCTTCAAGTCTAGCCCTGGCTAGTTCAGGTATAACCCTTCCTTGCCGTAGCTATATCGCTTTGTCTCGCTTAATGAATTTGCACTCACTATCACAAAAGTAATTTAAACAGGTAGCCTAGGGACCTTCTGAAAATACGTCTGCTCTGGACGTATTGTCGACGAATACGTCCCTTATTGAGTGAAATTATCGACATGGTTTCCAATATGAATATTACATTCTGTGTTCGCGAAACAGAGGTTAACATGAATCCCGCCATTTTGCTCTACATGAGTAAGTATACCTGACAGCCTTTTTATGTAAAACAAAAATTGATTGCATAAGCTGTTTACTGCAAACCTTGGATGATTATTTCACTCGCCGTATGAACCCTCCTTTCCGCTGCAATATTAGGACCAATAAGGGACGTATGCCTTGATAGTACGCATCAGTTCCCAAAGAGAGTAAACTAACAGGAGGGTTTAATAAGCTCTAGCCAATCAGAATGTAGCATCGACGCGTCATAGTGACGTACTTGGACATGAGTACAGGTCGAACTTGAATCAAGAAACAAAACTGTCACATGTAACTCTCATATGCCAAGTGTGCGGAGTGCGCTAGCCCGTCACTGTCTATTGAGAATGTCATTTAAGTTCCCCCTTACTATCCTAGAAACAGTTTCAAGCATTTTTTATATCATCTTTTGTTTGTTATATATATCCCATTACAAGTTTTTGGATTGTCACACTCTATAGAATAATTCAATCTAAAAAATAACCTATTTCAGAACTTTTCATAGTATTCCAACATTTTTCATATTGTTCGACGATGTTCTTCCATACTTCAGGTTGGCCTGTGTGTTCATAATAATCAACGACTCACAATCCACTTGTCACTCGGAATTCAACTGACATTGAAAGTTTTTATTGACGTAGTATAATGCAAACAACGACAATCGTGTAACTCTGCCGCAAACTTCGGTATCGGAGGTATTAGAATAAAGCAGGCAGCTTTACCGTCTTTAAAAAGCTCCAAGTAATTGGAGCAAGGCTGGACTTTTTCCGAAGACAAGTAGAAAAAGGAACGTCTGATGTTAATGAAAAACAAAGCCCTCCGTTGGATTGGGGTACACTAACAAAATGCCGATAGGCATTTGGATTTTCACTATTTCTTCACAGACTAATTACTCTTGCGTTTCAGCTCCAGCTGAAGTTTTATTCCCAAATGATTCAAAACTCACTTTCCAATGCATGACAGTCAATTATTATTATTAGTCTAGAAGATGAAGAGAGCCACTGACTAGTTGGCCTTGAAGATTGATCAGATTGTTGTCAATATCCGGTTCTCTGCGTGAATGCTGTGAATTTCTCTTTTACTATATGCAGTCAACCAGTCTATACGTGTGAGTTTTCACCAATAAATACGATAGAAGCTAAATGGTATGAGTCTTATAAATAATATACTCGAAAGTATTGAATAAATTGACTGATTCAGTCTGCCGTGGAGAAGAATCGTCACATTATCACCAGTCTATTAGTTATAGTTCAGCAGAAAAATATTTAATATCAAAATACATTCTTTTATTTTCGATTAACAAAAAGTTTCAACCTCAGTGAAAGTGAGTAACCAGTTTCAGAACATCACTTGTACAGATGAAGGAAGAATGTGGAATTATTGGATTCCATTTTACAAAAACAGAATACAATTCTACATAACTATATTATTTTCTCATGATTTGTGCGAAATTAAATAAATTGAAACAGAATTAGACCGAGATCCCACGCCTATTTTCAAAAATGATTAATAAGGAGCTGAATCTTCCTGAGTAGCTTCATTTTTCCGAGACGCCCAACTTTTTCCTCTACGAAAATTCTCGATTGTGGTAGCTTATAAAATGCGCAGGCGTCAATTATGTCGATTTGGTGAGTGCAAAGAAGTCATTAATAACAGTTAGTTTTTCAGTTGAACCTCGAGATAATTCGATGAAGTACTCGAAAAAACTTTTGTCCTACAAAATGGATGGTAGGACTGAAGATTCCCCACTCCCAACATGTATCAAATACATTAATAACCAGCGGATTTTTTTCCGAATGACATTCCGACATTCCGAATGACATGTCCAACTACGTCACATTTCGTCACAAATGTTCTTTCGTCTCTTTCTCTCAGTGCTTCCGTTGTCTAATGGGGATTAGACTCTCCTAGTCAAATAACGTTTATGGCCGATTTCACCAAACTAATTCCTAAAGTTAGGAAATACCTAAATCAAATTTAGGAATGCCCTAGAGCAATTTGCGTTTCACCAAGCTTTAAATAATGCTTAAAAGTAATAGAAAATACCTGACGTAGGTATTTCCTATCACTCCTAAATCCGATTTGGGTATTTCCTTACTTTAGGAATCAGTTGATGAAATCGGCCATTAGTCTCCTTGCGCAGTTCCTAGCTTTCGATCCGGTAATACCACTTTGGCATGGCAACCACGTATCCAAATAACAACGGAGAATATGATATCATCTTGCCACTAATATGAATTTCAGTCTGACAGACTTCAGGTCTATCAGGCATTATCTATAACTATTGAAGAACTCACGACAATGGAACTTTTTTACTCTGTATGTTCGTGAAATTATCCCAATAAATACTACTCGTGCTCACAATACTATCGATAATTCTGTCAGAAATCTTAAACTCGATCAAATTGCTTTGAGGTACCATCAATCGTCCTAAAGGACTCGTGGTGTTACCAAGCAATTTTATTTCGTTGATTTCTGACAAAATTATTGTCAGAATTACTATCGATAGTATTGAGAGCTCTCACTGAAAAAAACGAATCCCGGGAATTTCTGGTTAAATGAATTCCTGTTGGTTAAACGCAACTATTGTTATCATAACAAAAATAAAACGTTCTGAGAACAATCTGTTCTTGAAATCTATCATGCCGATTCCGGTTAAAGTGAGTTAAGTCGAATGAACAGGAAAAACGGAATGTATAGCATAATAAGGTACTTTTAATTTATAAGGAATATTTCCTGGGTATATAGAATAATATTTTGTTATATTTATAAGCCACGACTGTAAAACATACGTTGGCGTTGGGGAACCATAGGTGCTACTGGAATAAAACATCCTGAATGTTACAGGAATATCTACTGAAATATAATAATTTTGTAAATATAACCCAACAAAATGTTTACGACTGACAGTATGAATACATTAAATTCAACAGGAAAGTGTTTGGTAGTTCTCACAGAAATTCAGATTATTTAACCGGAATAGATCTTGTTCAGCTAACAGTATTTTAATGAATGTAATATATTCCTGTTATCTCCACAATCCCCACTACTGTTCTAACAGCTCAGAACGTTGATTTTAACAGAATTCCTGTAAATCCCACAATTTAATTCGCTATACTCTGGGCAGTACGCGCCATCGCGGTAACTCGATACTGAGTCATTCGTGTTGGTTGTTGCGCCATTTTTTCTGTGGCCCCCTTGTCTTAGACTTAGAGCAAATCCAAGATGGGAAAGAAAGACTGTGTGAACCGAGATCCGATGGAAGTAGCAGCCAGCGACGATGATGATGCCCGGCTATTTAAGAGGATGGAGTTTGGCCAATTACACCGAAACATTCAGAAGTAAGTAAATTTCATTATTTTAAATTGTTTGGCTATGAAGTGTCTGTCACTAAAACAATGTTCAATGAAGTAATCGTCAATCAACGCATAAGCATTAGGTAAGTGTTGCCAACCGTAGCGGTCATAAGCCAAAAATAATGTAAACTTTGGCAATATTTGATATCAAAAATGGTAATAGTTTTGAATACAGAACAATAAATTGAGTAGAATACACATTGAAATACTAATACTTTCAAAACACGGGTTAATGAAATTTAGTAATAGGAATGTCACACGGAGAAAACTCGTCCAAGTAAATTGTTTACTTAAAAAAAATTGAATTGTGGGTACTAAATTTTCACCTACGGTGGGAATATGAGGGACTCATAGTAAGCGAAACAATGTTTCTGAAAGTGTGTTCCTACCGTAACTCATCAGAATACTTAGCGAATCGAAATATTTTTCATGTTCGATATCTGTAGGTGCACACTTACGTAATTATAGGTTTAATGATACCTACCACTACTGAATCGTTTATCTGAAACAACTTCACTTGGTCTAAGCCATCTCAATAATAACGTCAATCGTTCAAATCGATTGGGTTAGTGATCAATTAACTTGTGCTTAGTTAACTTTTTCATGTTCGGGCACGTTCGGGTGTTTCCGCAAAGTGCCTCTGTTGCGAAAACGGCCTCAGAAGCCACGCCACGGCGTCACTTCATTCGATTTGTTTCATCCACATGTAGCGTCCTATTATGAGCGTGATTGTAGCCCGAAGCATATTTATGCATGATATATGTTTGTAGTATTGAAAGAGTGTATTTATTAATGGTTTTCCAGTGAGTATTGCCTATGTGGCAATTTTCAAATATTTCTAGTGTTATTGGATAAAAATTGTAAGTATGTGACAATTATACTTTAAACTGTTCAGAATCATGCAATAATCTAATATGTCGAGGACTATTGTCAAATATAGCAGAAAATCATACTTACTTGATAATAATAGTCATTTGATTATTTCATATTTTGAAATGATTTGAAGTATATTTTTCTATGATGCAATTTTCATCCACTTACAGTACAAATACTCGAAACTGACCATAAAAGCTACTCAGAGAAAACGATTCAAGTGAGTAAATAAATAATACACCAAAGACAAGAGACCTGCTACTTTACTGGGTGTGGAAAATAATACCAAGGATAGTAGAAAGTAGAAAGTAGAGGCTGAAAAATTATAGATTGAGTTCACTTGGGGTTACTGATCAACGTACTAATAATAATGCACCGATATTCTACCCATAAGTGAACAATTCATTTGGGATCAGTAAAGTGGACAATGAAGGGTATTAATCTGAAATATATCAAAATAGGTTAGTAGTGGTAAGTGTTCATTTCCAGGAACACAATTTTTTCAGTGGTAATTAACTTGTTGTTGTCCCATATAGTATTCAAGTTTTTACTTGTGGATATTCAAGTTTCATTAAGGGTTAGTGATTTTTTTTCTCCGTGCAGGCCTGTGACTGATATGATGTGATTCCCACTTTGTGAGACCCATACCCACACATACCTAGTTCTAATCAAAATTGATCTGTACCGTTTCAGAATTGGAATTTAAAAAGTGGCATCATTTGTTTATATTGAATATGGTTGTTGGGGTTAGGTCGTCTTAGAGGAAAACCAGTATTTTTCTTTGAGGCGACCTAACCCCAACGACCATATTCAATAATTTATATCTCCGACTATAATATTTTATAAGTTGTTAATATTTATGTTTTAAGAAAATGTAAGAAAAGATATAGGTATATGTAGTGTTCGATATGATAATAAGAATTTTAAAAATAACCAACTTGCTGAATAAATTTTTGATTTAAAGTGATACAGCAAACATATTAAGATCAATATTTGAATGGGGAGAAGTGAAAACCTTACCATGCACTTGAAATTATTAAATAGTAGTAGTAAAGAGTAAAATATTGTTTTCTAAAGCAGTACTTCAGGTTCAGGGAAAAATTAAGGATATTTTAAATTGTAGAAGTTCGAAAGTTGATGATGAGCTACAGTGTAATGAAAATTGGCTAATTGATGTATTATTGATTTGCGTATGCAGAGTGCAGACAAATTAAAAAATAAAGAAATTTCGAAATCTATAGAGAACAATTTAATATAGCCAATATAGACACGTAACTATTACTACATTTAACCTACCCAGTATCTCTTACTGTTTAAGAGATAGGAACGTTGGTATAAATAGATCATTGAAACCTGTTTCTATTACTTGTTATAGCAAACGATGTTACTCTGCTGAGCCTTCCACTACTCAATGATGATATATGGCTAAAGAGCTTATTCCCTCAATAGGACACAAACTCGATTTCTGACCCACTGGAAAAAATGGAAGGCGCCAATGCATACTGCTCCTACATCATCACCATCACCGAGCAGGGAACCATCCACAAGTATGGAAAAGACAGAACTCACGCATCACTCTTCTCAGGACACGAGAAATTTAAGTGGGTCCATAATTGTTAATTGAAACAAGATTTTCCACAAAAGGTGGCGTAGAATTACGAATACCTACTTGAATTTGTTATATTTTACACAACAGGGCTGATAATTGTGATTACTTTTTTATACTTGTACTATATAGACTTTATCAAATAAAAAATGTTAATTTTATACCTACTCAACTGTTTAAACTAAATATTAGCCAAATTACTAATTGTAAATAAGGATCTAACACATTATAACATATTAGGACCCTTCTAAATTTTGTATATTGTATTATTGTTTTTTTAAATAAACGAATTCAAACTTGATCATTCTGAATTTCATATTTTTTACACCCAACCGTTATTGGAAGTGCGTACTCTTTATATTTATTATGAAGTCTCTCAATACTGGTATTCAACGAATCGAATCTCTCTCCAATTCGTTATAATAATGTTGAGATACTCTATAATAAATATATGGAAAATTCTCCCCCGATTCCTGAGACATATTTGCAAAGTCTCTCTTTAGTCAGAATGCGTTATAAAAATTACAAAATAGCTCTTGAATACTAACAGGAAGTACCCTAAATAACAACAATGCTCCACGGTAGAACTTACCAGAAACTTCCAGTAAAATTCCATGTCAACTGCAAATGGAAATTCCTGTCAAAGGTACGTAGTTAATTAAATGGAAAATGCAAGAAATTCCAGTTAAATACTAGGTAACTACAGGAAAATCCTGTGAAAGCTCAGGTTATAAACTTCGAAAACAACTAACTAGTACTGTAATGTATGAACGAAAGTTCTTTAATTCAACGAAAAATTCCTATAATTGCTTTAATTGCTGTTTTAGTTTAGTGTTAATTACTGGTTATTCTTGTGAAAACTAAAGCTCGAAGCTTCGAATACAACCGACTAGGTTGTTTGGTAAACAGGAAATTCCTGTTAAATCAAACTTACAGCTCCGGTGAAAGTAAGGTAGTTCATTAAAATAACTGGAAATTTCCAGTTAAATCAATGTAACGATTCTGTAAATATTAAAGTATATTCCGGTTTTTGTCACATTATTATTTTCCTGTTAAAATGACAAACTGCAGTTTGGGTTGCATTAACTAATCTAAAACTTGTTATTTCTAGAGGAATTGATAGACCAGAATTTTCACGTACAATGAACAAATATTCCTGCTGTCGCTTATATAGGGTGAATTTCCTGCAGAATTCGCCAAATTCTTGTTGTATATCCTGGTAAATTTCTTTGAGTGCTCGTGGTATTACCCCCGAGAGTCTATTAATGCATAGTACACCACTTTCGTTTCTACAAACCCGAGTTCCTTCGCGATCTTTCTCAGTGCGAACCATCCTGAAGCCAATTTTTTGTAGATATGAATAATATGCTGAGCGAATTGGAAATTTTCGTCTAAATAAACTCCTGAAAATTTCAAGTTGAACCTGTTTTCTATTATGCGGTGTCGTCTCAGGGGATGTTGCACCTGAATGCGACAGAAGATTTGAATCACACCA